>OZ038446.1:1952887-1962887 GCA_964036265.1 Daptonema setosum | reverse complement strand
AGTGTTGAGTGAGTGAGTGAGTGAGTGAGTGAGTGAGTGAGTGAGTGAGTGCAGTTACTGTAGTGAGTGCAGTGAGTGAGTGAGTGAGTGAGTGATTGAGTGAGTGAGTAAGTGAGTGAGTGAGTGAGTGAGTGAGTGAGTGAGTGAGTGAGTGAGTGAGTGAGTGAGTGAGTGAGTGAGTGAGTGAGTGAGTGAGTGAGTGAGCGAGTGAGTGAGTGAGTGAGTGAGTGAGTGAGTGAGTGAGTGAGTGAGTGAGTGAGTGAGTGAGTGAGTGAGTGAGTGAGTGAGTAAAGCAGCCATTACACCTGTGATGTGATATTGCTTCGTTCCAAAAACTGTTTGTTTATTTATTAAACGTGGTTTCTGAAGAATTCATAACCACGCTGGAAAATTGCTTAAAAAAGCTGACGTGAGTTTTACAACTGCAAACAGATGCTTTTACATGTAAACAGTCACATAAAACACTTTTCTTCAGATCAAACATGTTCGTTTACCGATCGTTCTTTTGATAAAAACGGTAAATATGATGTAATCACAGTTGTCAGACGTTAAGTTAAACAAATTCTTTTTCTAGATCTTTTAAAAAGAGTATAGTCTATCCAGATTTTCTTGTTAGTCAAAATCTTTTTGGCAAGCAGTTTAAATTCAAATCTGTTTTTTTGCGCACTTTCAAAAGTTCGAGAAATCTAATATTTTTCACGTAGCATTTGGACAACATACAAAAATTTGAGAAAGTACTTTCTTCAGGTAAAAGTCTTAAGAAGGTATTTTCTTGAGATAATTTTATTTTGAGAAATTTAGTTTTTCCCTGGGGTCGGGGAAATTTTCCCGGGGGTGGGGGTTAGGGTCCCGAACTTGTGCAACGTTTTGAATAGCATTCACAGTTTCGCTAACCTGATTGGTTGTTGGAGCCGGACTCCGCCCCATCGACAGACTGTCCACGCCGCCGATAGTCAGCCATTCACTGGTTTGCACGCTGGCCGCCGTCACCCTACTTTTCAGGCTCCGGCAGTGCCGCCGGCCTCCGGCCGGCGGCGCTGCCATCCGCCACACCCATCTCAAGAACCCGGGTTCTGAAACGTACGAGGGGCGGCCCCCGCCCAGGTGCTGGCTTCTTGAAGATGGAACATCTTGAAGACACCTGGGGTGGGGGGGGGTCCTGGTGCCTGGGGGTCAGACGCCTGGGATCGGGGTCAGACATAAACTTTTGGATTTTACATACCTGGGGGTGGGGGTCCCTGGGGGTGGGCGTGGGGTGGGGTCTGGGGTGGTGGTGGGGTGGGGTCTGGGGTGGTGATGGGGTGGGGTCTGGGGCTGGGCCTACCGTAACCTTGCGCCCCAGGCCACCCCCCAATACTACTGCCATCGAACGATCTAATATACATACAGGGTGGCTCAAAAAAAAGCTTGCGCGTTTGAGCGTTTATTGTGAAAGTTGTAGACAAGCTGTAGGATTGCGGTATAGCTCATTCGATTCGGCACGTTTTTTTCTACAAGTTGATGTCATATGATGAGTTTTAGAAGTTTGCAGCAACAGCGGCATATCTTTATTTAAAATGCGCGCCCAACAGATCATGCGCACGTGACCAGAGTGAGATCGTGTTTGTGTGCTCTGTACCGCTCACTGCTAGCACGTTTGTTGGTTTCAATAAATTAATTCAGTTTTTAGTGATGAAGAAGCATTGTTTTTGTACAGCAGTTCCGCTAAAAAGTCTCATTTGTAACCGAAAGAACGTTTTGATGGATTTCAGCCACCAAGGCTGCTTTCTGTAGTCTGTATCCATGAATGATCACATGATCAATAGTTTCGAGCTTTATTAAGATTTAAATATCACTATAATGTTTGATATTGTTCTGTTTCACATAAGATGGTTGTTTTACACCAGGTGTTTCTGGTTTTTTATGCAATTATTTCAGTTATTCACCATGCTTTATTGCACATTAAGCCGAAATTTTGCGATAAAATTGGGAATGTTCTTAAATCGACTTGTAAAACCAGAAAAAAATTTGAAAGAAACTTAGGTCCCATATTATTTTGTAGGCAAAGACCTAATCTTTCGAATGCGCCTTACCGCAATCCCACAGCTTGTCTACAACTTTCACTATAACCGCTCAAACGCGCAAGCTTTTTTTGAGCCACCCTGTATGTTTCACGTACATACATACATATACAGGGTGGCTGTAAAGTAACGACGCGTTTTCCGGCCGCCTATTTCTCAAAAAAATCATATTGTGTGATCAGTGCTTTTATGGTCAATCTAGCTTAAAAACACCTGAAAAACCGAAGTATGTAATCAGATTTGACGTATTATAATGTATTTGTAGGCCTTCTGTGGAATTTCTGTCAAAAAGCAATATTTTTTTACTTCTTGGGTCCTAGACGGATTTTTTTCAAAAATAAAAGCGTTATAGGATTCCAAAAGTTTACACACTGTTTTAGTAATGGTTTTTGAAAAATCTCATCGTCAAATAACACTATTGGTAATATCTAATGGTGAAAATTGAGCCAGCTTTTACATGTAACTTTTTACATCAGAATCTTATTTTTGCATTTTTCACCAATTAACATGCTTATATGACCCTTAATGGTGTCTCATGCTTATATGACCCTTAATGGTGTCTTTTGACACCATATTTGTGTTATAGGGGTTATGGAAGTATGATAATCCTACTTAGAACCTAAATTTTGATTTTCGAAATTTTTGAATTTTATCGAATATTGCATTTTTTCTTCATTCATTGAGACTTTTTGGTACTGAAGTACTATGAATTCTTATTCTTTCATAATTTCTTTAACACAAAACTCAACTTACCATTTGTTTATATCATTATGAATCCTAGTTGAAATTAATTGATACTTAATTCGTATTACTATGGTCAGTTTTCATGGAATTTCGGTCAGTTTTGTTGAAAAATAACGAAATTTCCGTTAATTTTTGGAAAAAAATTGTTTGAACAGTCCTTCACTAAAATGAACCTCATAATCTGAAATTTCAGGTATGAATACAAATCATTGGCATAAAAAAGTTAATCATGCAATACAATAATTTTGAGAAATAGACAGCCGGAAAACGCGTCGTTACTTTACAGTCACCCTGTATGTAAATGTATGCACATACATACATACATACAGTGGCGCCCAAAAGTTCTCGGACAACCAGTTTTTCAGGGTTTTCGGCCTGTGTGTACAGGGTGGGCCTGAAAAAGGACACGATTTCATCCGTTTTTAACTTTTTCATACAGGAAATATTTTCATGCGGTGAGAAGAATTTTAATACTTGAAATTTTTTACTTTTTGATAAGATCCGTATATCCTAGCTCTCGGTATAACCAAATTACGAAATATATCCATTTTATCATTCACGGATAAAATTGTGTCGCTTTTTCAGCTCACCTGGTACATGCACGCCAGTACATAGGCGTGTATGCATGCGGTTATTGCACGTTGTGTAAAATTGAAAATTCTACAATCACACACATATTGTCATTGTAAAGTAGGTGTATTTTAAACCCATGAAACATTAGGAAGAACGCAGCGGAACATTAAGTTCCAGCTACGTTCCAGCTGACCAATAAGGAGCGAAAGGCGGAGTTTAGTGACAATAAATGACATCTAATGTGTCTGACGTGTCACCAATGGCACGAGTGGAATGTGCATATCGGGAGCTCATCAGTGAGTCATCCACATTCCATTCCACCAGAAATGACAAACATCCCATTTTTAGCGTGTGATTAAGGAATGTTCTGTAATGTGATGCACGACAACGTCAACGTCAACGTCACCAATTGGAACCTTATATAAGGAGAGCGCCTCTACACCACACACCACTCTTATATACTTATATTACCTTCACACTTACTTTTGTCTACTGTCATCATCTATATCATCACCTATCATCATCTATACTATATATCTACCATATCTACACTACATCGAGACTGAATAAAGTATCTACATACATACGGACGTAGCGGACTTGGTTTATTTACAAATAAAGATTATCATAAACCACGATCTTTACATCATTTTGAAATTTAATTTGCAATCAATAATAGTGCGGATTCATTCTTTAATGTTTGGAATGCTGTTTCTCATTCATTCAGTCGATATGATCATTGTACTCGTTGTTCATTTAGTGTCTTTTCTAATAAAATGAGAAGGTGGTTGTTTTATATGTGTAGTTGCGTTTTATTTTATGTTCTACTCTCACTATATCCCTCAACATGATCAGCTCCCTTTCAGCCTGTCAAATAAAAAAATAAGGAAAGGTTGTAGAAAAGAATTGCTGAAGTATTCTAGCAATTGCCAATCCAGTTATCATATCGGTTGATCTCACCTTCGCGAATGTATGACTCATCTATGCAGTGAGAATCCCCTAAGGGAGGGGAATCTTTCAAAAAAGATAGGAATCGGCAGAATTTATGCCATTTTACCTGCACCATTAGGAAAAAATATACTTTATGAAAATTCCAAAGTGGGGAATTCCACTTTTTCCTCGCCTTCTCATCCGCTAGTGTCCAGATGTATCCATGCACTGGCGAACGAGTTAATCCTTCAAAGGAAGAGAAATTTCGTCAAAGAGGGGGAATTGACCGATTTCAGGCCATTTTAGCTACACCTTGAAAATATAAAATTGCTGTTTTTTTATATGCCAAAGACGGAGGAGTTCCACTTCTACCACCCGTCGCGTCCGCTAGTTTTTTGCATGTGTTGCACTGCACGCACACGTGACACTCAGTACACAGGCATGTACACATGCGGGTATTGCACGTAGTGCAAAAAAATTCGAAGTCCTGCGCAGGGACGGTTGTTATAGGTGCTAGCGACTACTAGCGGCCGAACGCTGAGCATATAAGGCGCGCGCCCGGCCGAGTTTGCCACTGTGCAAACTTTTCGCAAAATTGAAAGTTCTACATTCAAACACATATTGTCATTTTGAAACTTAATTTGCGTTCAATATTAGTGCGGATTCATTCTTTAATGTGTGGAATGCTGTTTCTCACTCATTCAGTCGATCTGATCATTCTACTCGTTGTTCAGTTAGTGTCTTTTCTAATAAATTGAGAATGTGGTTGTTTTAAATTTGTAGCTGCGTTTTATTCCGACCGCGAATCCCCAAAGGGAGGGGAATCTTTCGAATGAGGTGGGAATCGGCAGAATTTATGCCATTTTACCTGCACCTTACAGAACAAATTCTACTTTCTGAAAACTCCAAAGAGGGGGGAATTTCACTTTTCCCTCGTCTTCTCATCCGCTAGTGTCCAGATGTATCCATGCACTGGCGAACGAGTTAATCCTTCAAAGGAAGAGAAATTTCGTCAAAGAGGGGGGAATTGACCGATTTCAGGCCATTTTACCTACACCTTAAAAAGGGCTTTTTCGAAAATGCCAAAGGCGGGGGAATTCCACTTCAACCACCCGTCGCGTCCGCTTGTTTTTTGCATGTGTTGTACTGCACGTACACATGACACTCACATTATGCATATAATTGATTGTGAACATACGGTTGTAAAACATCAGTTCACTTGCTGGGAACATTCATTACCCATGTTTAAGTTTGTTAAAAGTTAAATTGCTTTTGATTTGAATAGAAAGTGTCAAATTGTAGCTTCACCTTAAGATCGACGGTGGAGTCGTATTTCCATTCTAAAATTGAAACAACGAAAAACTATGCGTATATTGTTTTTCAGTTTACACAGCAATTGACGTATTCACAAGAGCCAAGTAACAATATATATCGACAACTCAACAAGATGAATCATTGGAATCTCAATCGGGACGAACGCTCGGTTAACGCGCTCTGGCAAATTGGGGATATACAGGTTTATTACAAATTTGAACGCTTCGTTTATTTGTTATTGGTATTTTTTACTGGGACTTCTCCATTGTTCGAGCTAACAAGACACTAATACTCTATGATTATGGTGTTTTCGTAGTAGCTAGTGAAATGGCGTGCAATGGCAAAAACATGACAAAATCAAAACCCTACGACCACGAGTGACCATGAGTTTGATGTCCTACGCATCAGACCAGACCGGCAAACACATTTTCTTCACAGTTTTCAATCGCATTTTCTCTAAACCCCTTTTTTCAAGTGAGGTGGGAGAGGTTTATCTGATTCCAGACACGAACGCTTGACAACCATGGCATTCGTACGGTGGACGACTTGGCCGATGTCTGGTGGAACGCTGGACACGGACAGAAGCAACAGGCGATGATTAACAATGGCATCGCACCTAGTTAGGCATAAAAATATAGAGAAATGTGGAAAACTCGTTTATACGGAGGGAAGAAACTCCTGAGATGAAATTTTTTTTTAAATTAGACGGTATTTTTATAGTCAACCGAAGTCAATCTGGCGCAACCTGGTCAGTCAGTCAGTCAGTCAGTCAGTCAGTCAGTCAGTCAGTCAGTCAGTCAGTCAGTCAGTCAGTCAGTCAGTCAGTCAGTCAGTCAGTCAGTCAGTCAGTCAGTCAGTCAGTCAGTCAGTCAGTCAGTCAGTCAGTCAGTCAGTCAGTCAGTCAGTCAGTCAGTCAGTCAGTCAGTCAGTCAGTCAGTCAGTCAGTCAGTCAGTCAGTCAGTCAGTCAGTCAGTCAGTCAGTCAGTCAGTCAGTCAGTCAGTCAGTCAGTCAGTCAGTCAGTCAGTCAGTCAGTCAGTCAGTCAGTCAGTCAGTCAGTCAGTCAGTCAGTCAGTCAGTCAGTCAGTCAGTCAGTCAGTCAGTCAGTCAGTCAGTCAGTCAGTCAGTCAGTCAGTCAGTCAGTCAGTCAGTCAGTCAGTCAGTCAGTCAGTCAGTTAGTCAGTCAGGCAGTCAGTCAGTCAGTCAGTCAGTCAGTCAGTCAATCAGTGAGATCATTCCTCCCCTCCATATGTCGCAAAGTTAAGCTGACTGAAAATAGGGAAAAAACTACCTCCATGTTTTTAGTAACTTGTGACTCACTCACTCACTTTCTCATTCACGCACTCACTCACTTGCGTTATTTCAGCGAAAGCCAAACAGGTGGAGCGTTCACTCACTTGGGCCATCGCCAACAGTGAAATGCCTGGGAGATCCATATAATTATCCGGACGCCCGATGCATAATTTTCGCGGTGATTATGCGAAGTTTTGTAAAACCTACATACCTGTGAACACTTGTTCAAAATTGTTGAAATTGTTACAATAAAAACAAACACAAACTGGTGTGCATGACATTTTTTTACAAAAAAAACCTGCATTCAAACTACCATTCTTAACCAACAACTTGGTTATTGGTTTTACAGTTACGAAAAATCAAGCTTAATGATTTTCGAAAACTTAAAAATATTCATCGTGTTATTAATGTACGTGTTTCCCATCAAGGAAATAACGTCTGATCTTAGATAAGGGGTGGCAAAAATTATATCGTTAGTCGTTTCCGGCTTTCAGCGATGTTTTTTTCTAATTTAATCAACTACTTCATCGGAATCACTCACTCATTCACTTACTCACTCACTCACTCACTCACTCACTCACTCACTCACTCACTCACTCACTCACTCACTCACTCACTCACTCACTCACTCACTCACTCACTCACTCACTCACTCACTCACTCACTCACTCACCCACTTGACACTTCTTGAGTCTCGGGTCCGAGTTCATTAAGTACCAGAGCATGCGTCTTTTTCACATGGGAAAAGACGGGCTAAAGTGAATTTCTCATAAAGTTGATTTTTTAAATGTAAATTTTTCAAAAAAAATTTTTTTCAAAGAACTGTTGTCACCGAAACCGGAAAAAAAATTCCCTAGTTTTTTTCGAGTGTCAGTGCCGAGTTATTTGCTTCCCTAACTACTTCATTGGTTTATAGCGTACAAACAATCAAATCGGTATTTCACTTATTTTTGGTCAAAGAGAACATAAAAAACTAACTCGTATGTATATCTCTATAGAAACTTACTGTTAAAGAAATCTACAAATGAACAACCACAAGATATCACTACATTAAAAAAGGTGAAGGAGAACGAAATAATATGCAACACGAAATACTCACTTCCCTGGGGACAGTTTTGACAAACACCACTTAATCAATTTTATAAACTTTTTACTTCTATTGTTCACTTACCGAACGGTAAAGGTAAAGAAAGGTACAATGAAAAATTTTGAAATCAAACTTTATGAGTATCAGAAATGTCTCGAAAATTTTAAAATAAGATTTCGAGTTTTTTACTGAATTTTTTTCTTCAGTTACCTTTCCTTCTTCCGCCATACAAAATATTACCTTCCCCAAAAGCAGAGTTAAGTTTTGTATGAAAAAATTTGAAAAAACCTAAGAAATAGCTTGCGTTAGAGGTATGTACTTATATCCGTACTGTAAGTGGCGAATTTTTCACATATAAACGAGTAAATAGAATGACAATGTATGACTGTACAAAATAGCTGGGTTAGGGTTCCTTTCTTTGTAAAGCTCGTATATCGTTTCTGCAGGAAAAGTATTGCCCAAATCATCTGATATGGAAACATTACATACTAGCCTCAACTCAACTCGGTTGACACCATATGTAGTTTAACACAGTGTAGCATGAGGTGATGATGATTGTGATAACACTGATTGCCTGATGTTTCATTATCAGAAGTTTTGATGAATACTTTTGCTCGCAGAAACAACATACGGGCTTTAATCATAATCAAGCAATTATGGCTTCGTTACACACGTTAACCAATACATTCAAATGTTTCCAAAATTGGCGTGAAATTTTTTTTTATCAAGTCAGTTT
The DNA here is from genome assembly GCA_964036265.1 of Daptonema setosum. NCBI lineage: Eukaryota > Metazoa > Nematoda > Chromadorea > Monhysterida > Xyalidae > Daptonema > Daptonema setosum. Next base: position 1,954,152 of record OZ038446.1, on the reverse strand, counting down.
GTTTTTAAAATTGCGCGCCATATTTTTATGTGTAACGAGAAACCGTAGATAAACTATAACGTCATTTCTTCTTTCCTGATGTTTCATCGATGTGAAAGTGAAGTCCCGATTGAATGCTGAGCTTGGCTTGAAGCGGCTCTGGAGTAGGTGCATCCTGCTGAAATTTTACCACTGTCAGTCAGTCAGTCCGTCAATCAGTCAGTCAGTCAGTCAGTCAGTCAGTCAGTCAGTCAGTCAGTCAGACAGACAGTCAGTCAGTCAGTCAGTCAGTCAGTCAGTCAGTCAGTCAGTCAGTCAGTCAGTCAGTCATTCAGTCAGTCAGTCATTCAGTCAGTCAGTCAGTCAGTCCGTCGACTGGTTCTTTTCTGACGAACATCACAAAGCCTGACTGACTTACGGGCTGACTGACTCAATGTCTCAATCGCTTTGTAAAGGGTTCATTCAGACCAACTGATATTTCAGCATCCGTGCCTTTACAATCCGTTTTCACATTCATGTTCCGTTGCAGTAGTAACAGTGGTGCATACAAACATGCTACTCCTGCCGCGATGTACATCATGCTGGAAGTAATAGTTGGGAACAGTCAGTAAATCAGTCGGTCAGCAAGTCAGGCAGACAGTCAGTCAGGCAGCAAGTCAGACAGACAGTCAGTCAGTCACTCAGTCAGTCAGTCAGTCAGTTAATCAGGGAAGAACGTGCCTGCTGAATGATGTGTATTCGACAAGAGGAGCAGTGAAAGTAGCTGCAATTAGAGACAATGATTTTTTGGCTGACTGATCAACTGACTGACTGACTGACTGACTGACTGACTGACTGACTGACTGACTGACTGACTGACTGACTGACTGACTGACTGACTGAATGACTGACTGACTGACTGACTGACTGACTGACTGACTGACTGACTGATTGACTGACTGACTGACTGACTGACTGACCAATCATATAAGCAGCCGATGCCAAACAGTCAGCAATGCCGAACACACTGCCATAAACGTTGGGCGTGTGTCGAAGATCGACGATTCGTGCCATTTCCGGCCATTGACATCCCGTTAAAATACCTTGAAATATAGTCTATTCAGGGTTCCAAGTTAATCAGGAAAAATTTTGGCGCGCAATTCGAATTCGAACGGATTTCCGCTCACGTTTAGATAAGCAGGTTTTTTTTCAATTCATTCCATGATGGGTAACGAGTTCAAAGAAATATGTTTTTGGTAACAAGACATTTAGAACCGGCTTAACCATTTTGAATTTCTAGTAAAGAA
>OZ038446.1:1931959-1952687 GCA_964036265.1 Daptonema setosum | reverse complement strand
TTATCGTCGTCACTTTATCGTCGACACTTTACGGTCTTCACTTTATCGTCGTCACTTTATCGTCGACACTTTATCGTCGTCACTTTATCGTCGACACTTTATCGTCGTCACTTTGTCGTCGTCACTTTATCGTCATCACTTTATCGTCGACACTTTACGGTCTTCCCTTTATCGTCGTCACTTCATCGTCGACACTTCATCGTAGTCACTTTATCGTCGTATCTTTATCGTCGTCACTTTATCGTCGTCACTTTATCGTCGACACTTTATCGTCGACACTTTATTGTCGTCACTTTATCGTCGTCACTTCATCGTCGACACTTTATCGTAGTCACTTTATCGTCGTCACTTTATCGTCGTCACTTCATCGTCGACACTTTACGGTCTTCACTTTATCGTCGTCACTTTATCGTCGACACTTTATCGTCGTCACTTTATCGTCGACACTTTATCGTCGTCACTTTGTCGTAGTCACTTTATCGTCGTCACTTTATCGTCGACACTTTACGGTCTTCACTTTATTGTCGTCACTTTATCGTCGTCACTTTATCGTCGTCACTTTATCGTCGTCACTTCATCGTCGACACTTTACGGTCTTCACTTTATCGTCGTCACTTTATCGTCGACCCTTTATCGTCGTCACTTTATCGTCGACACTTTATCGTCGTCACTTTGTCGTCGTCACTTTATCGTCGTCACTTTATTGTCGACACTTTACGGTCTTCACTTTATTGTCGTCACTTCATCGTCGTCACTTTATCGTCGTCACATTATCGTCGTCACTTTTTAATTGTCTTTTTATCGTCGTCACTTTATCGTCGTCACTTTATCGTCGTCACTTTTTTGTCGTCACTTTATAGTCGTCACTTTATCGTCGTCACTTTATCGTCGACACTTCATCGTCGTCACTTTATCGTCGTCACTTTATCGTCGACACTTTATCGTCGTCACTTTATCGTCGTCACTTTATCGTCGTCACTTTTTCGTCCACACTTTATCGTCGACACTTTATCGTCGTCACTTTATCTTCGTCACTTTATCGTCGTATCTTTATCGTCGACACTTTATTGTCGTCACTTTATCGTCGTCACTTCATCGTCGACACTTTATCGTAGTCACTTTATCGTCGTATCTTTATCGTCGTATCTTTATCGTCGTCACTTTATCGTCGTCACTTTATCGTCGTCACTTTATCGTCGTCACTTTATCGTCGTCACTTTATCGTCGTCACTTTATCGTCGACACTTTACGGTCTTCACTTTATCGTCGTCACTTTATCGTCGACACTTTATCGTTGTCACTTTATCGTCGACACTTTATTGTCGTCACTTTATCGTCGTCACTTTATCGTCGTTACTTTATCGTCGTCACTTTATCGTCGTCACTCTATCGTCGTCACTTTATCGTCGTATCTTTATCGTCGTCACTTTATCGTCGTCACTTTATCGTCGTCACTTTATCGTCGACACTTTACGGTCTTCACTTTATTGTCGTCACTTCATCGTCGTCACTTTATCGTCGTCACATTATCGTCGTCACTTTTTAATTGTCTTTTTATCGTCGTCACTTTATCGTCGTCACTTTATCGTCGACACTTTATCATCGTCACTTTGTCGTCATCACTTTATCGTCGTCACTTTATCGTCGACACTTTACGGTCTTCACTTTATCGTCGTCACTTCATCGTCGTCACTTTATCATCGTCACTTTATCGTCGTCACTTTTTAATTGTCTTTTTATCATCGTCACTTTATCGTCATCACTTTATCGTCGTCACTTTATTGTCGTCACTTTATCGTCGACACTTTGTCGTCGACATTTTATTGTCGTCACTTTATCGTCGTCACTTTATCGACGACACTTTATCGTTGACACTTTATCGTCGTCACTTTATCGTCGTCACTTTATCGTCGTCACTTTATCGTCGTCACTTTATCGTCGTCACTTTATCGTCGACACTTTACGGTCTTCACTTTATCGTCGTCACTTTATCGTCGACACTTTATCGTCGTCACTTTATCGTCGACACTTTATCGTCGTCACTTTGTCGTCGTCACTTTATCGTCATCACTTTATCGTCGACACTTTACGGTCTTCCCTTTATCGTCGTCACTTCATCGTCGACACTTCATCGTAGTCACTTTATCGTCGTATCTTTATCGTCGTCACTTTATCGTCGTCACTTTATCGTCGACACTTTATCGTCGACACTTTATTGTCGTCACTTTATCGTCGTCACTTCATCGTCGACACTTTATCGTAGTCACTTTATCGTCGTCACTTTATCGTCGTCACTTCATCGTCGACACTTTACGGTCTTCACTTTATCGTCGTCACTTTATCGTCGACACTTTATCGTCGTCACTTTATCGTCGACACTTTATCGTCGTCACTTTGTCGTAGTCACTTTATCGTCGTCACTTTATCGTCGACACTTTACGGTCTTCACTTTATTGTCGTCACTTTATCGTCGTCACTTTATCGTCGTCACTTTATCGTCGTCACTTCATCGTCGACACTTTACGGTCTTCACTTTATCGTCGTCACTTTATCGTCGACCCTTTATCGTCGTCACTTTATCGTCGACACTTTATCGTCGTCACTTTGTCGTCGTCACTTTATCGTCGTCACTTTATTGTCGACACTTTACGGTCTTCACTTTATTGTCGTCACTTCATCGTCGTCACTTTATCGTCGTCACATTATCGTCGTCACTTTTTAATTGTCTTTTTATCGTCGTCACTTTATCGTCGTCACTTTATCGTCGTCACTTTTTTGTCGTCACTTTATAGTCGTCACTTTATCGTCGTCACTTTATCGTCGACACTTCATCGTCGTCACTTTATCGTCGTCACTTTATCGTCGACACTTTATCGTCGTCACTTTATCGTCGTCACTTTATCGTCGTCACTTTTTCGTCCACACTTTATCGTCGACACTTTATCGTCGTCACTTTATCTTCGTCACTTTATCGTCGTATCTTTATCGTCGACACTTTATTGTCGTCACTTTATCGTCGTCACTTCATCGTCGACACTTTATCGTAGTCACTTTATCGTCGTATCTTTATCGTCGTATCTTTATCGTCGTCACTTTATCGTCGTCACTTTATCGTCGTCACTTTATCGTCGTCACTTTATCGTCGTCACTTTATCGTCGTCACTTTATCGTCGACACTTTACGGTCTTCACTTTATCGTCGTCACTTTATCGTCGACACTTTATCGTTGTCACTTTATCGTCGACACTTTATTGTCGTCACTTTATCGTCGTCACTTTATCGTCGTTACTTTATCGTCGTCACTTTATCGTCGTCACTCTATCGTCGTCACTTTATCGTCGTATCTTTATCGTCGTCACTTTATCGTCGTCACTTTATCGTCGTCACTTTATCGTCGACACTTTACGGTCTTCACTTTATTGTCGTCACTTCATCGTCGTCACTTTATCGTCGTCACATTATCGTCGTCACTTTTTAATTGTCTTTTTATCGTCGTCACTTTATCGTCGTCACTTTATCGTCGTCACTTTTTTGTCGTCACTTTATAGTCGTCACTTTATCGTCGTCACTTTATCGTCGACACTTCATCGTCGTCACTTTATCGTCGTCACTTTATCGTCGACACTTTATCGTCGTCACTTTATCATCGTCACTTTATCGTCGTCACTTTTTCGTCCACACTTTATCGTCGACACTTTATCGTCGTCACTTTATCTTCGTCACTTTATCGTCGTATCTTTATCGTCGACACTTTATTGTCGTCACTTTATCGTCGTCACTTCATCGTCGACACTTTATCGTAGTCACTTTATCGTCGTATCTTTATCGTCGTATCTTTATCGTCGTCACTTTATCGTCGTCACTTTATCGTCGTCACTTTATCGTCGTCACTTTATCGTCGTCACTTTATCGTCGTCACTTTATCGTCGACACTTTACGGTCTTCACTTTATCGTCGTCACTTTATCGTCGACACTTTATCGTTGTCACTTTATCGTCGACACTTTATTGTCGTCACTTTATCGTCGTCACTTTATCGTCGTTACTTTATCGTCGTCACTTTATCGTCGTCACTCTATCGTCGTCACTTTATCGTCGTATCTTTATCGTCGTCACTTTATCGTCGTCACTTTATCGTCGTCACTTTATCGTCGTCACTTTATCGTCGTCACTTTATCGTCGTCACTTTATCGTCGACACTTTATCGTCGTCACTTTATCGTCGTCACTTTATCGTCGACACTTTATCGTCGTCACTTTATCGTCGACACTTTATCGTTGTCACTTTATCGTCGACACTTTATCGTCGTCACTTTGTCGTCGTCACTTTATCGTCGTCACTTTATCGTCGACACTTTACGGTCTTCTCTTTATCGTCGTCTCATCGTCGTCACATTATCGTCGTCACTTTATCGTCGTCACTTTTTGATTTTCTTTTTATCTTCGTCACTTTATCGTCGTCACTTTATCGTCGTCACTTTATTGTCGTCACTTTATCGTCGTCACTTTATCTTCGTCACCTTATCGTCGACACTTTATCGTCGACACTTTATCGTCGTCACTTTGTCGTCGTCACTTTGTCGTCGTCACTTTATCGTCGACACTTTACGGTCTTCACTTTATCGTCGTCACTTCATCGCTGGCGCCAGTCCCTCAACTTCACACTAACACTGGCGCCGGTCCCTCAACTTCACACTACCACTGGCGCCAGTCCCTCAACTTCACACTACCACTGGCGCCAGTCCCTCAACTTCACACTACCACTGGCGCCAGTCCCTCAACTTCGCACTACCACTGGCGCCAGTCCCTCAACTTCACACTACCACTGGCGCCAGTTCGTTAACTTCACCCTACCACTGGCGCCAGTCCCTCAACTTCACACTACCACGGGCGCCAGTGCCTTGACTTCATACTACCACTGGCGCCAGTCCCGCAACTTCATACTACCACTGGCGCCAGTGCCTCTACTTCATACGACTACTGGCTTCAGTGCCTTGACTTCATACTACCACTGGCGCCAATGCCTCGATTTCATACTACCACTGGCGCCAATGCATCAACTTTATACTACCACTGGCGCCAGTTCGTTAACTTCATACTACCACTGGCGCCAGTGCCTCAACTTTATACTACCACTGGCGCCAGTTCGTTAACTTCATACTACCACTGGCGCCAATTCTTTGACTTAATACGACCACTGGCGCCAGCACCTTGACTTCATAATGCCACTGGAGCCAGCTCGTTAATTTAATACTACTACTGGCGCTAGTGCTTTGACTTCCTACTACCACAGGCGCCAGTGCCTCAAATTCATTCTACCAACTGGCGCCAGTTTGTTGACTTCATATCACCACTGTCGTAAGTGCCTCGACTTCATACTGCCGTTGGCGCCAGTGCCTCAACTTCATACTACCACTGGCGCCAGTTCGTTAACTTCATACTGCCACTGGCGCCAGTTCGTTAACGTAATACTATCACTGGCGCCAATTTTTTGACTTCATACGACCACTGGCGCCAGCACCTTGACTTCATAATGCCACTGGAGCCAGCTCGTTAACTTTATACCACCACTGGCGCCAGTGCAGACACCCCACAGATCCATCCGAATAATGAAAGGGAAATAAGAAGCAATCACACACCAATCCATTATGTGAAACTATTTATACCAAAATAGCAAAACAACAAATTCACTCTTAAGAACAAAAATCATTCGGTGGCCGTCCAAATTGCCCACCCCTTTCTCTAACACGATCAGGCAGATACAAAATGGCATTTCCCCAAAATGAAACAAACTCAGCACGGTAGATTATGATGAATAAATCAGCAATAACACCAGCCAAAACTGTCTAGCTGGCCAGCGACTCTTACACAAAAAAACGGCTACTTTAGAGGTATAGATAACACAACAATCCGACGGGCCAGCGAAACACGCAGTTCCCGTACATTCGCAACCACAGTTACGACAAATGCAACTGTACGAAATTCGGCTCATCACTTGCTCCCGGTCATCCTTGTTATTAGTCAGCATTTGATGCTTTTATTTGTTCTTCTTCTTGTTTGTCATATTCCAGCATTTCGAAGCCTTTTTTTCCTTCAAAACTAATTTTCATTAAAACAGAACATAATTGATGGCCCTTTCAAAATTAAATTTCTTAAAACAAAAAAAAATCAAATATGTTATGATTTTTCAAATAACCAAGTAAGTTTTGTCATAGTAAATAGGCTAACAATTAGTAAATTTGCGAACATCATTTTTCCCTTTAATTCACAAGTAACTATCTCATAAGTAAATATGCCAACATAAAATTTTTTCCCTTTAATTTACAAGTAATTTGGTCATAGTTAATATGCCAACATAAAATTGTCCTTTAATTTATGCAATCCGTCAATCAACTAGAATTACATACGCAAGTAAACAACTATGAGCTTTTTTTACCACATAAATTGTTGGTAACTTTTCAAATCATTCTTAGTCCCTCGCTTAAAATTTTAGTCAGGCGTTAAATCATCCGATTCAATATGCAATCCGAGGACGAGGAACGTGACCTGAATCCGGTACAAAAAGATGTCTAAACGCAGCCACGCCGACAACAAAAACATTACTACGGCGAATAGCGAAACTGTGTTCTTGGCAGTCTCACACCAATGAGTGTCTCAACGACATGGAACGTCGTCTCCACATGCCAACGGCGCGTTCTCATTCCAATACGGCGATCAGACCCAACTACATCCCTCGCCCGCCAACTCTTACTCCGGCAACGGATTCGCAGCCTCTCACTCCGGAAATGGATCCGCTACCCCTCACTCCGGCGATGGTTCTGCCACCTCCTTTGATTCACCCAAATTGGGAAAACTTGCAAAAGATTGCACAAGCCATCACTCTACTGAACACCTACATATGTACGTGCCCAACGTCCAATTCTACGTAGTGCTGAACGAAACAAGCACGGGCGAGAAAATTAACGTCATGCAGACGACATCGTTGGCCAGTCGACCGGGATCCTACGCCAGCATCATCTTCATGACTCCTGAATTGGTTGGTTGATCAGCAAAACAAATAAATAAAAAATTTCCAGTGGGGTAATTTTTTCAAATTCAATCACGTAAATAAATATGTATGTATAACTTTTTGTAAATGATGTATTCTGTGTTTATATTCCAATATGCGAGTCAGGCTAAGCAATTTAGTCAGTTTAAAAACATCGGTATGACACGGCAAACAATAGCCTATCATTTTGCTCAATCATTAGTCCAACAGGTGGGTATAAAACTCGGAGTTCAGTCAGTTTTTTTTCGCAGGTGCTCGATCCGCGCCCCCAGCGCCCACCGCCGCCCGACAACCGTCCATCAACTTCCACTTTCGGGCTCTAGCCAGATTCATTAAATACATAGCTTGGTCAGGCTATCTTGTTACTAAATAATTTATTGAGAATCTTATTATGAACAAATACTAAGTTGGGCATGTTCAATAAAATGTCATACAGATGTAGTGTGAACATCTGAAAAAATTGAATTAGTTTGAACACGCCCCAAATTCAAATGCGCAACAAAATGTTACGATAAAACATTTTGGAGTAACGAGAAACTGTGACCAGACTGTACCATCACAAAATCGTTTTTTTTACTGTCTTCACTTACCTATGTAGTATGCAGTGTGTCTCAGTCGTTAGCACTGACTTTCCACTTCCACTGGTGCTCGGTGGTGGCGTCGTCATATCTCGAAAGTTGTATGATTATAATTATTACCTGTAGTGTTTTATGTAACAATATGTATAAATTGTGTATATATGTAAAATTCTGTATGTATAATGAGAGAATGTACAGTGGCGCCCAAAAGTTCTCGGACAACCAGTTTTTAAGGGTTGTCGGCCCGAATCTCATGACTTAATGAATATTTCGGGCCGTAATTTAAACCGAGTTTATAAAACACTTATTTCAATCATTGTAAACTGCAAAATTGATATCTAAACATTACCAGCTCATGTGCCATGGCATAATATGAATATAAGGGAAGGCGCGCGTTGTTCGTGGGTACCATGCGTCCAGGCCCGTTTAAGGGAGATTTCATAATTTTGAAGCAATCAAACAGCTTGAGTGGAATCATAGAATATAAATAGACCCTTATTTGATTCATTTATATTTTTTTTACGATATAAAACTACAGTCAGTTCACCTTTTACCGTCACGTAAAATTGATCGACTCTCTTCGTTCCTTTATAGTAAAAACATTTGATTAAATTGACTTCTAACGTTCTTTCTTATTGGAGTTTGGTTTTGAAAATAAAAGAACATGATGTATTCATACTATCATGAAAGTTACAAAGCCTTTCAGGTAGTATTAAGTCAAAAATAAAGTCTGATAGAGAAACACTCAAAACTGGCAATGAAGCAATTTTTTGCACATTACTCCATAACCTTTATATCAGCTTGGGGTGATCGCAACGTGTTATAACGGGAAGAGTAGGTATCATTTATGTCATAAACAATGTTCCAGTTGAATATCAAGGTCAAATATTGCGATATCTCCCTTAAACCGCACTCGGCGCATGGTTCCCACGAACAACGCGCGCCTTCCCTAATTTCCATATTATGTCATGGCACATGAGCTAGTATTGTTTAAATTTAATTTTTGCAGTTTAAAATGATTGCAATAAGTATTTTTTAAACTCGGTTTAAGTTACGGCCCGAAATATTCATTAAATCATGGGGTTCGGGCCGAGAACTTTTGGGCGCCACTGTATGAACTCCCAAACTTTAGTTGTTTGTTTTTGAAAAATATGTGAAATTTTTTGTTGTGAATGAGTTTTTGGTATGATCATTATGATAATTTGGGGGTGAGGTTTAAAAACCATTTTTGCATCTAGGAAAATGGTAGGTTATTGCCTAGTGTAGTGCTAGTCTTCAGGCTAGCGGGCTGAAACCTTTGGTGACATGTGAAAACCGTTTATGAGTGAGTTTTCAGTTCTGTAAAACCATAGCCTTTCAAGAATTTCGGTTTTGTAAAAAGGCGCGAAAAATCAAATTCAAAAAAGTTTTGAATAAAAATTCAATTTAATAAAATTTAAAATAAATAGGGAAAATGAAAACTTTTTGAATATAAAATTAATATGATCGTATGATCAAGATGAGGCACAGGCATGTATGCATGCGGTTATTTCACGTTGTTTAAGAAAATTCGAAGTCCTGCGCAGGGACGGTTGTTATACATTCTAGAAGCTGTATTAGTCGGTCAGTCACTTGATAGTGCATTGTCTCTTCTACAGATTATTTTATATTATCTCGAAATTACGATAGTCAGAAGTTCTTGATTAGTCAGTGGTCTTTGTAGCGCAGTGCCAAGACGCCCGAGTTTAGAAGTCCTGGTTGTCATGAATTGGTATGATCAACTTATGTGTCGATTAAGTGACCCAGAATTAACCATTTTTGCCGTGAATTCAATTCCGCGTATTGAAAATTTTTTGCTTTCACTTTTCGAAAAATTGTAAGTTCTACATTCAAACACATATTGTCATTTTTAAACTTAATTTGCGATCAATAATAGTGTGGATACATTCTTTAATGTGTGGAATGCTGTTTCTCATTCATTCAGTCGATATGATCATTGTACTCGTTGTTCATTTAGTGTCTTTTCTAATAAAATGAGAAGGTGGTTGCTTTATATTTGTAGTTGCGTTTTATTTTATGTTCCATATTCCTCAACATGATCAGCTCCCTTTCAGCCTGTCAAATAAAAAAATGAGAAAGGTTGTAGAAAAGAATTACTGAAGTAGCAATTGCCAATCCAGTTATCATATTGGTTGATCTCACCTTCGCGAATGTATGACTCATCTATGCAGTGAGAATCCCCAAAGGGAGGGGAATATTTCGAAAAAGAAGGGAAACGGCATAATTTATGCCATGTTACCTGCACCATTAGGAAAAAATATACTTTATGAAAATTCCAAAGTGGGGAATTCCACTTTTTCCTCGCCTTCTCATCCGCTAGTGTCCAGATGTATCCATGCACTGGCGAACGAGTTAATCCTTCAAAGGAAGATAAATTTCGTCAAAGAGGGGGGAATTGACCGATTTCAGGCCATTTTAGCTACACCTTGAAAATATAAATTTGCTGTTTTTCTTATGCCAAAGACGGAGGAGTTCCACTTCTACCACCCGTCGCGTCCGCTAGTTTTTTGCATGTGTTGCACTGCACGCACACATGACACTCAGTACACAGGCATGTATATGTACATGCGGGTATTGCACGTAGTGCAAAAAAATGCGAAGCCCTGCGCAGGGACGGTTGTTATACATTCTAGAAGCTGTATTAGTCGGTCAGTCAGTTGATAGTGCATTGTCTCTTCTACAGATTCTTTTATATTATCTCGAGTTTACGATAGTCAGAAGTTCTTGATTAGTCAGTGGCCTTTGTAACGCAGTGCCAAAACGCCCGAGTTTAGAAGTCCTGGTTGTCATGAATTTAGTATGATCAACTTATGTGTCGATTAAGTGACCCAGAATTAACCATTTTTGCCGTGAATTCAATTCCGAATTAGAAATTTTTTTGCTTTCCTTTTTCGCAAAATTGAAAGTTCTACATACATTCAAACACATATTGTCATTTTGAAACTTAATTTGCAATCAATAATAGTGCGGGTTCATTCTTTAATGTGTGGAATGCTGTTTCTCAGTCATTCAGTCGATCTGATCATTGTACTCGTTGTTCAGTTAGTGTCTTTTCTAATAAAATGAGAATGTGGTTGTTTTAAATTTGTAGCTGCGTTTTATTCCGACTGCGAATCCCCAAAGGGAGGGGAATCTTTCGAATGAGGTGGGAAACGGCAGAATTTTCGCCTTTTTACCTGCACATTACTGAACAAATTCTACTTTCTGAAAACTCCAAAGAGGAGGGAATTCCACTTTTCCCTCGCCTTCTCATCCGCTAGTGTCCAGATGTATCCATGCACTGGCGAACGAGTTAATCCTTCAAAGGAAGAGAAATTTCGTCAAAGAGGGGGGAATTGACCGATTTCAGGCCATTTTACCTACACCTTAAAATTTGCTTTTTCGAAAATGCCAAAGACGGGGGAATTCCACTTCTACCACCCGTCGCGTCCGCTTGTTTTTTGCATGTGTTGTACTGCACGTATGTTTGTTAAAAGAAAAGTTAAATTGCTTTTGATTTGAATAGAAAGTGTCAAATTGTAGTTTCACCTTAAGATCGACGGTGGAGTCGCATTTCCATTCTAAAATTGAAACAACGAAAAACTATGCGTAAATTGTTTTTCAGTTTACACACCAATTGACGTATTCACAAGAGCCAAGTAACAATATATATCGACAACTCAACAAGATGAATCATTGGAATCTCAATCGGGACGAACGCCCGGTTCAAGAGCTCTGGCAAATTGGGGATATACAGGTTTATTACAAATTTGAACGCTTCGTTTATTTGTTATTGGTATTTTTTTACTGGGACTTCTCCATTGTTCGAGCTAACAAGACACTAATACTCTATGATTATGGTGTTTTCGTAGTAGCTAGTAAAAATGGCGTGCAATGGCAAAAAAATGACAAAAATCAAAACCCTACGACCACGAGTGACCGAGTTTGATGTCCTACGCACCAGACCAGACCGGCAAACACATTTTCTTCACAGTTTTCAATCGTATTTTCTCTACACCCTCTTTTCAAATGTGGGTGAAGTTTATCTGATTCCAGACACGAAAGCTGAACCAAAATGGCAATCACACGGTGGCCGACTTATCCGATGTCTGGTGGAACGCTGGACACGGACAGAAGCAACAGGCGATGATTAACAATGGCATCGCACCTAGTTAGTCAGAAAAATATAGAGAAATGTGGAAAACTCGTTTATACGGAGGGAAGAAACTCCTGAGATGAAATTTTTTTTTTAAATTAGACGGTATTTTTATAGTCAACCGAAGTCAATCTGGCGCAACCTGGTCAGTCAGTCAGTCAGTCAGTCAGTGAGTCAGTCAGTCAGTCAGTCAGTCAGTCAGTCAGTCAGTCAGTCAGTCAGTCAGTCAGTCAGTCAGTCAGTCAGTCAGTCAGTCAGTCAGTCAGTCAGTCAGTCAGTCAGTCAGTCAGTCAGTCAGTCAGTCAGTCAGTCAGTCAGTCAGTCAGTCAGTCAGTCAGTCAGTCAGTCAGTCAGTCAGTCAGTCAGTCAGTCAGTCAGTCAGTCAGTCAGTCAGTCAGTCAGTCAGTCAGTCAGTCAGTCAGTCAGTCAGTCAGTCAGTCAGTCAGTCAGTCAGTCAGTCAGTCAGTCAGTCAGTCAGTCAGTCAGTCAGTCAGTCAGTCAGTCAGTCAGTCAGTCAGTCAGTCAGTCAGTCAGTCAGTCAGTCAGTCAGTCAGTCAGTTAGTCAGTCAGGCAGTCAGTCAGTCAGTCAGTCAGTCAGTCAGTCAATCAGTGAGATCATTCCTCCCCTCCATATGTCGCAAAGTTAAGCTGACTGAAAATAGGGAAAAAACTACCTCCATGTTTTTAGTAACTTGTGACTCACTCACTCACTTTCTCATTCACGCACTCACTCACTTGCGTTATTTCAGCGAAAGCCAAACAGGTGGAGCGTTCACTCACTTGGGCCATCGCCAACAGTGAAATGCCTGGGAGATCCATATAATTATCCGGACGCCCGATGCATAATTTTCGCGGTGATTATGCGAAGTTTTGTAAAACCTACATACCTGTGAACACTTGTTCAAAATTGTTGAAATTGTTACAATAAAAACAAACACAAACTGGTGTGCATGACATTTTTTTACAAAAAAAAACCCTGCATTCAAACTACCATTCTTAACCAACAACTTGGTTATTGGTTTTACAGTTACGAAAAATCAAGCTTAATGATTTTCGAAAACTTAAAAATATTCATCGTGTTATTAATGTACGTGTTTCCCATCAAGGAAATAACGTCTGATCTTAGATAAGGGGTGGCAAAAATTATATCGTTAGTCGTTTCCGGCTTTCAGCGATGTTTTTTTCTAATTTAATCAACTACTTCATCGGATTCACTCACTCATTCACTTACTCACTCACTCACTCACTCACTCACTCACTCACTCACTCACTCACTCACTCACTCACTCACTCACTCACTCACTCACTCACTCACTCACTCACTCACTCACTCACTCACTCACTCACTCACTCACTCACTCACCCACTTGACACTTCTTGAGTCTCGGGTCCGAGTTCATTAAGTACCAGAGCATGCGTCTTTTTCACATGGGAAAAGACGGGCTAAAGTGAATTTCTCATAAAGTTGATTTTTTAAATGTAAATTTTTCAAAAAAATTTTTTTTCAAAGAACTGTTGTCACCGAAACCGGAAAAAAAATTCCCTAGTTTTTTTCGAGTGTCAGTGCCGAGTTATTTGCTTCCCTAACTACTTCATTGGTTTATAGCGTACAAACAATCAAATCGGTATTTCACTTATTTTTGGTCAAAGAGAACATAAAAAACTAACTCGTATGTATATCTCTATAGAAACTTACTGTTAAAGAAATCTACAAATGAACAACCACAAGATATCACTACATTAAAAAAGGTGAAGGAGAACGAAATAATATGCAACACGAAATACTCACTTCCCTGGGGACAGTTTTGACAAACACCACTTAATCAATTTTATAAACTTTTTACTTCTATTGTTCACTTACCGAACGGTAAAGGTAAAGAAAGGTACAATGAAAAATTTTGAAATCAAACTTTATGAGTATCAGAAATGTCTCGAAATTTTTAAAATAAGATTTCGAGTTTTTTACTGAATTTTTTTCTTCAGTTACCTTTCCTTCTTCCGCCATACAAAATATTACCTTCCCCAAAAGCAGAGTTAAGTTTTGTATGAAAAAATTTGAAAAAACCTAAGAAATAGCTTGCGTTAGAGGTATGTACTTATATCCGTACTGTAAGTGGCGAATTTTTCACATATAAACGAGTAAATAGAATGACAATGTATGACTGTACAAAATAGCTGGGTTAGGGTTCCTTATATCGTTTCTGCAGGAAAAGTATTGCCCAAAACATCTGATATGGAAACATTACATACTAGCCTCAACTCAACTCGGTTGACACCATATGTAGTTTAACACAGTGTAGCATGAGGTGATGATGATTGTGATAACACTGATTGCCTGATGTTTCATTATCAGAAGTTTTGATGAATACTTTTGCTCGCAGAAACAACATACGGGCTTTAATCATAATCAAGCAATTATGGCTTCGTTACACACGTTAACCAATACATTCAAATGTTTCCAAAATTGGCGTGAAATTTTTTTTTATCAAGTCAGTTTGTTTTTAAAATTGCGCGCCATATTTTTATGTGTAACGAGAAACCGTAGATAAACTATAACGTCATTTCTTCTTTCCTGATGTTTCATCGATGTGAAAGTGAAGTCCCGATTGAATGCTGAGCTTGGCTTGAAGCGGCTCTGGAGTAGGTGCATCCTGCTGAAATTTTACCACTGTCAGTCAGTCAGTCCGTCAATCAGTCAGTCAGTCAGTCAGTCAGTCAGTCAGTCAGTCAGTCAGACAGACAGTCAGTCAGTCAGTCAGTCAGTCAGTCAGTCAGTCAGTCAGTCAGTCATTCAGTCATTCAGTAATGTCAATCAGTCAGTCAGTAGTTTAGTCCTGCAGTCAGTCAGCCAGTCTGGTCAGTAAGTCAGTCAAACAGTAGTCAGTCTGTCAGTGAGTCAGTTAAACAGTCAGTCCGCCAGTCAGTTAAGTCCAGTCAATCAGTCAATATCAGTCAGCATCACTTACTCACTCACTCCATTAGATGTACCGAGTATAACGTTAGGCAACTCACTCACTCACCATTAGATGTACCGAGTATAACGTTAGGCAGTGTTAACCACCATGTGCTGCCGCATAATGTTACCTAAAGTCAGTCATTCAGTTATTTAGTCAGTCAGTCAGCCAGCCAGCCAGTCAGTCAGTCAGTCAGTCAGTCAGTCAGTCAGTCAGTCAGTCAGTCAGTCAGTCAGTCGGTCAGTCAACCATAACATAACCAACCACAACAAGCGAGCCGCCTATCAAAGCACAGCTCAGCATACTCAGCCAAATTCGACCTGTGATCAGACGGATTTTGAATATTGCAGTAGGTTAAGTTAGTTTCAAGTTAGCTCAGTTTAGACTAAGTAATCCTTTTTTCAACATAACGGTAATATGTATGCACCTATCTTCTAGCTTTCTTAGTTGAATAGAAGTTTAGGCTGCTGTTCAAGCTCAGGCTTAGGTTTAGTCTCAGACTTATGCTTAGTCTTAAGCTTAGGCTTAGGTTCAGGATTAGGCTCAGGCTAATGCTTAGGCTTAGGCTCAGGCTTAGGCTCAGGCTTATGCTTATGCTCATGCTTATGCTTATGCTTAGGCTCAAGCTCAGGCTTAGGCTCAAGCTCATGCTTAGGCTTAAGCTCAGGATTAGGCTCAAGCAAAGGCTTACCTACTGTCATACCCCAACGACCAGCCGCCTCTACTGATATCAGATAGCTGACAGAGCCCGGCAGGAACACAAGACCTAAAAACGTGAGTGAGTGAGCGGCTGAATGAGTGAGTGAGTGAGTGAGTGAGTGAGTGAGTGAGTGAGTGAGTGAGTGAGTGAGTGAGTGAGTGAGTGAGTGAGTGAGTGAGTGAGTGAGTGAGTGAGTGAGTGAGTGAGTGAGTGAGTGAGTGAGTGAGTGAGTGAGTGAGTGAGTGAGTGAGTGAGTGAGTGAGTGAGTGAGTGAGTGAGTGTGTGAGTGAGTGAGTGAGTGAGTGCGTGAGTGAGTGAGTGAGTGAGTGAGTGAGTGAGTGAGTAAGTGAGTTAGTGAGTGAGTGAGTGAGTGAGTGAGTGAGTGAGTGAGTGAGTGAGTGAGTGAGTGAGTGAGTGAGTGAGTGAGTGAGTGAGTGAGTGAGTGAGTGAGTGAGTGACTCAGTGAGTAACCCTGTGCGCTTACTGATGAGCCGAACGTGTACATCATATAAGTTGGTAGAAGCGTTTCCAACAGACCCCAGCAGAAATTGTACATAACAATGGCACCTGAAACTTAAAGATTGACAGACAGGCAGATATACAGACAGAAAGACAGACAGAAAGACAGACAGACAGAGAGACAGACAGACAGACGGACAGAGAGACAGACAGACAGACAGACAGACAGACAGACAGACAGACAGACAGACAGACAGACAGACAGACAGACAGACAGACATACACATAGACAGACAGACAGACAGACAAACATACCAAACGCAATCAGCAGAAACGGATCCTTCATAATCGACAACACTTCGGTCGGCTGTTTTCCAGTTACACGCTCCAGTTTCGGCGGTATTATTGCCACTTGTAAAACTGAAAATTTATCCACGTAATAGTATGTTATTGGAATTGTGCTAGTCAGAAAAACTCTTCGGGAAGAGTTTTTCAAACGCGATTCATGTAAGATACATGTATGTATAAGCCTCGTAATTGGTTATAAGAAAATCCAAAACGTGGCACAGAAATATCTTTACTTGAGAATCCGGTTCGGGATTTGAGAATCTGGTTCTGGCCATGCCATGGGTTCTCGCAGTTTCAAACCATTTCTTATAATCAATTATGAGGCCTATACATTTTACTCGCGAACAGTTTTTTCATGGATAACATTTGGTGACACAATATCGTGAGCTTTGCCAGGAGCCGAATAAACGTATGCATAACTGTTACAGTCGGCGTGACTACGGCTAGTCAATGCTCGACGCTGATTGGTTGTATCCGTTGCAGAACCAACCACCACATGGCGCCTGAATGTCGCAACCGTCAGTCTCATATATTTTTTTTTACGTGGGCTGTGTTTTTTTCAGGTTAAAACCACCTTGATTCACCGGCCGACAAGCAAAACCTCCAAGTGAAGGCGACTTTTCCCAAAGACGTGAGAAATAGACAGAGTTCGGACCAAATTAAAATACCTACACCTTAGAGAACAAGCTATATCTGAGGAATTCCACTTTTCCCTACTTTTTCCGTCTGCTAGTGAACTCATGTGGTGCTTTCTCTGATTATCGGTGTTCGTCTAAACACACTATGTTACATATTTCACAAACTTTTCAAGGTTAGAAACTGTTTCACTATAAAAAAAAATGTGCACCAACTCATTAATATTGCGGATAATCCTGCCAGCAGTGCAAAGGGCAGCAGGACTCCGCCCACCTCAAATAGCACTCCACCGTAGACCGGACCCAGCACACAACCTGAAAAAAACCATGGTCATCATCATCATCATCATCTTCATCATCATCATCATCATCATCATCATAATCATCATCATCTTCATCATCATCATCATCATCATCATCATCATCACCACCATCATCATCATCATCATCATCATCATCATCATCATCATCATCATCATCATCATCATCATCATCATCATCATCATCATCATCATCATCATCATCATCATCATCATCATCATCATAATCATCATCATCATCTTCATCATCATCATCATCATCATCATCACCATCATCATCATCATCATCATCATCATCATCATCATCATCATCATCATCATCATCATCATCATCATCATCATCATCATCATCATCATCATCATCATCATCATCATCATCATCATCATCATCATCATCATCATCATCATCATCATCATCATCATCATCATCATCATCATCATCATCATCATCATCATCATCATCATCATCATCATCATCATCATCATCATCATCATCATCATCATCATCATCATTATCATCATCACCATCATCATCATCATCATCATCATCATCATCATCATCATCATCATCATCATCATCGTCATCATCATCATCATCATCGTCATCATCATCATCATCATCATCATCATCACTTCATTTCTTGATTAAATCAAAGAACACACAAAAGTACGTTATGATGTTTGAAGACACTCAGCCCGAAATTTGATAAAACGCCGAGCATTCAAATTCAGATTGGACAATAAAATTAGAAAAAAAAATTAACCAAGCCCACAGCCGCTCATCGCCAATCCAATTACCGTACCCCGTGTCTTCTCATCGTATAAACACTTGATAACATGCCGAGACCTGGCAAAAGTTTGTGTTTTTTGATGCGACGATAAACATTTTTTCAGAACAATTTTTCAGGTACATATATTGTGAAAAAACATGACGAAATGCATTGCAGGATTTTTTGAATGCATGATTTTTTTTGTTTTTTTTTCTTTTTTTTCTTTCATAATTTCAAGTTTATTTACCTGCCGTCGCGAGACATGCGGCTGCAATTCCCACAATACCACGGGAAACCAACATCACAGCATAGCTGTTGTCACGGCAAAGACTGCAGTGAGTGAGTGAGTGAGTGAGTGAGTAAAGCAGCAATATCACCTGTGATATTGCTTCGTTCCAAAAACTGGTTGTTTATTTATTAAACGTGGTTTCTGAATAACTCATAACCACGCTGGAAATTCGCATAAAAAGCTGACGTGAGTTTTACAATTGCAAACAGACGCTTTTACGTGCAAACAGTCACATAAAACACTTTTCTTCAGATCAAACATGTTCGTTTACCGATCGTTCTTTTGATAAAAACGGTAAATATGGTGTAATCACAGTAGTCCGACGTTAAGTTAAACAAATTCTTTTCCTAGATCTTTTAGAAAGAGAAACTTATAGTATATCCAGATTTTCTTGTTAGTCAAAATCTTTTTGGCAAGCAGTGTAATTTCAAATCTGTTTTTTTGCGCACTTTCAAAAGTTCGAGAAATCAAATATTTTTCACGTAGCATTTGGACAACATACAAAAATTGTGAATAATTATTCATTGCATACATGAGTAACCGATCGCAAAAAAAATTCATAAGAAGAAACCCTGTCCAAGCTCACTAGCGGACGAGAAGGGGTGGGAAAAGTGGAATTCCCCCCCTCTTTGGCAGTTTCAAAAAGTAGAACTTGTTCCTTAAGGTGTAGGGTAAAATGATTCAAATTCTGCCAATTCCCACTTCTTTGGACAGATTCCCCTCTTGTTGGAGGTTTAGCTCGTCCGCCAGTGTCCAAGCTATACTCAGAGTGTTTTATCGCATAAACTGTGCGTCGTGTTTTCGGTATTTTATACTTTCGTATTTATATTTTCGTTCAAATATTTTCTGAGAAAAAAATTTTCACAGTGCATGTGGTGAACATTGGAAGCGCAAAGTCGAACTTTTTGTGTAAAACCCAATTGCGGCTTCCGACCGCCATATTTGAACTTTTTCAAACCCGCTTTTCCTAAATTTTTCGGGGCGGATTTTCAAATTTTGGCAAATTTTTATGATTCCTACCTAATATGTTGGCTACCTGCAGTGAGAAAATAAACTTCATTGATTTTCGCAAAATTTATTAGAAGAGTTCACTGTGATACTTCGTTTGGACACCCTGTACTTGTACATACATACATAGAACACGCTAAGCTATCTGGGAACGTGACTTTTTACAAAACCTGGAAAACAAACAGTACTTACGACGCTGAAAAAATAATAATCGTCAAAGCTCTTTTGATCCGAACAAAAAACTGATTGTCATAAACACGGAACGAATAGAATACGTAAATAAACATGATTACTTTTTCGGTTTGTTGATTCTAAAGCTACGGTAAGAATTCTCATTGTTGGAGTAATTTTTATTGTAACATTGTTATGGCTAGTTTATTGTTACCGTGTGTGGCCTTGCTTTGTCCATGTGCGCCTGTGAAACATTAGTGAGAACTTTGGCAGCAGTGTTACAACAACTTTGCGGCGATGAACTATTTTATTTTCCTGTTTAGAAACTTCAAAATGCATTGGTGAAACTTATTCTGAAAACTAAACTGGTTAAGTTTCGAAATTGAAGTGAAAAAGGCAACTATAAAATTGGACCTAATGTTTCGCATGCGCGCAAGGTCAATTCAAGGCCACACGCGGTAACAATACATCAGCTATATCCAGTTATGTAAGAAATTTTTGTTTTGCCAACTGAATAATTTAGACTTTTTTGAGAAATCTTCATCATGGATGAAATTTTTCTAAATTGAGAAATCTTCATCATGTAAGAAATTTCTCTAAAACCTGGTCAGGATAAACTGACGGACAATGGCAGAAACCGCAGAGCAACGAGTAAGGATGTATGTCGGAAGTCAGGTTTTGAACTTAGGACCACCGGTTTTCGAGGCTGGCGCCCTACGCACTGGACTAGACAGGCGATATAATATCTTGTTATAAAAAATTAGACAGGTTACGTACTGAAGATAAAGAAATGTTTGATAGTCGCTCAAATATAAAAAAAAATTAACGCACATCAAAAGCATTTTTTTTTTGTTTTTTTTTGTTTTTTTTTACTTGGACTTCTCCATTAAGTGAAGCCATTGAGGCACACTAATACCATATCCGATGGATGTTTTCGTAGTGGCCAGATAGATGGATAAACGGACGGGCAATGGCAAAAACCCCACAGCCACGCGTCAGGGTCTGTGTCTCACGTCGGGTTTCGAACTTAGGACCGAGCGGCGGTTTTCGAGGCTGCCGCCCTACGCACATGACTAGACAGGCGACATAATATCTTGTTATGAAAAAATCGGACCCGTTATGGAAGGAAATAAGGACAATGTTTGACAGTTGCTCAAATTTCCAAAAAAAATGAACGCACATCAGAAGCTGGATTTGAATTCGCACTGCGCGCCGGAGGTTTGAGTAACAGGAAACCATGACTGTAATCTACAGATACAGACTCCTAAGAATGCTT
>OZ038446.1:1909459-1926959 GCA_964036265.1 Daptonema setosum | reverse complement strand
CCTAAGCCAATAACTAAGCCTAAGCCAATAACTAAGCCTAAGCCAATAACTAAGCCTAAGCCAATAACTAAGCCTAAGCCAATAACTAAGCCTAAGCCAATAACTAAGCCTAAGCCAATAACTAAGCCTAAGCCAATAACTAAGCCTAAGCCAATAACTAAGCCTAAGCCAATAACTAAGCCTAAGCCAATAACTAAGCCTAAGCCAATAACTAAGCCTAAGCCTATCACTTAGCCGAACATAAGGAACTAATATGTTCAATTTGTATTAATTTTTATAATTGAAGGTTTTTGAATCCGATTGTGGTTGTAAGTAAATTGTTCTAGCATTTGTCAGACAGCGTCAGCAAGTATGCTGTAGAATTGTATTGGGCGAAATTCAGATTTGGACCATATCCTGTAGACACGCTAGAGAATCATTGTTATTTAATTAATTTTTCATTTATTTATTTTAACTTATTCGTTCGTGTAAGTATAATAAAATAATATACACTGATTGAAAGCAAGCATCAAAAGTAAAGGACCAGGGTAGCAAACAACCTGAAGGTGACATATATTCGATTCTAACTCATAGTAAAAAATTCGGAATTTTTAGACTTGCATGGGAAATTGTTATTTTTTTGTAAAATTATGGTCTTTCCCAAACTGCATGTTTATACAATTACTGTACATATTTCACAACAAACAATTCGTTTGTGAATCAACTGCTGTTCGTGAATATATGGGCCATGAAATTTCTATACCGGTTGTTTGCTTTTCTTCAGTTCTGTGCATGTCAGTCAAAAAAAATTAAGCTTACAGAGATAAATAGATATGACTTCTCATTTTAACGATTTCACGCCAATCGGAAGAAAGAAAACGGCCAATTTATTCCTGAAGTTGCAAGACGCTCTTTTTTTCCGGATGTTAAATTTTATTATTTAAAAAAAAATCCTTATTACAAGATTTCATCGAATAAAAAAATTACAATTTAGTTTCTATGACTATATGACTTTAGGATAATTAGTATTCAGAATTAAGCAACATTTGGCAGCTCTATGTGGAAACCTATTCATAAAAAATGCATTCAACAGGGTGAATATTGTTTTTTACAGCCAATCAACTTGTTTTAACGCGCTTTACTATCAACGTACCGGGCCAATCAACATATTCGTATGCATTTTATCTTTCAAAGTTTTACCGATTTTCACTTTTTATAGGTGAATTCCCCACTTTTTCCACATTTCCCTACGATTCACTAATTTCCTACATCTATTACTATTTACTATTTTTCTACCATCACCTCACCACACATTCAAATCTATCCAAACTCTAAACCATGGGAGTTTTTGAAAAAAAATTGCGACTTGGTGAAAAAGTTAAAAAATTTCTAGTTTTTTACCATTGAATTCGACTAATTTTCCAACATTTCACAACAACATTTAGCTTTTTTTCGGAAAATCACCGCTGTACGTAAATATCTCGCGTACGTCAGTTCAGTTCCCAGGCAATTGACATTTTCATTGGTGCTAATTTTCGACGCAGACAGCGTATCGAATAGCGGGAGAGTGAGAAAGGGAGAAATACAAAAAAATCGAATTTTTTGAAAAATTGAAAAAAAAATACTTCTTAAAAAAATTTGTGACACAAGTTTACCCAAACAGTGGTAACAGCTATTGTTGAGAGTAGATTTATCTTCCAAGTACGGTTATCGGTATCTCGTTTGATCTACGATCAGTGGATACGAGTTTCACGGCCCTTCAAGTGAACTCACTGGAAAAGGAACGACTGTTAGTTGAGAAACGAATTTCATGTATCTCACGTTTGGAACTTTTTCAGTTTTGCCGTCAGGAAGAGGGGAAAACTATTTTTCCCCCTCCCTTCTCGCCCGCCATCGATATGATCGGATTTTGGCCCCGGGGATTTGTGAACTATTGTTGTAGACAGCAAGACGTTGTTATGTTTGTTGTACCAGCCTTGAGACCAGCGTGGTGATCGTGTAAATTTTTCATTAATTTTCATAAAACTTTTTGGATAAAATGATTTGAAATTTTTTTACATTGATGAATAACAATTTCTTGGCGTAATTTTTTTGATGCTGTTATGTTTATTGTACCAGCGTAGTGATTGTGTAAATTTTTTTGCAAAATGAAAAATGCCAGAGAAATCTGTTCCGATGATATGTAGAACAATATGTTTCTGTTACGATTATCTAACATGTTTTTGTAATTATTTTAGTTTGAATATTATCACGTCAGTTTGTAGTAGACAACGAGACGCTGCTATATTTGTTCATTGTACCAGCCTTTCGCGAGATCAGCGTAGTGATGGCGTAGAAATTTTTACTAGGTGTATTTTGAATATTTTTTTCTATGAGCAATGCTTATGTAACTTCAAATGAAAATTTTTAAAGTTTCAAACGTAGACAGCGAGACGTTGTTTGAAAACACCATCATGTTCCGAAACAACACCATCCTGTTCCTAAACTCCATCATGTACCAAAACAACACCATTTTCCAAAACACCATCCTGTTCTAAAACACCATCATGTTCCGAAACACCATCCTGTTCCAAAACACCACCATGTACCAAAACACCATCCTGTTCCAAAACACCATCATGTTCCAAAACACCATCATGTTCCGAACCACCATCATGTTCAAAAACACCATCCTGTTCCAAAACACCACCCTGTTCAGAAACACCACCATGTTGCAAAACACCATCATGTTTCAGAACACCTTCCGACCGACCGACCAACTTCACCCGAAACTTATTTTTCTGTATGTTTCTTTCGATGATTTCTGTTCTACTCCATCTCTCGTGTGTGTTTCTTTTCGTTCTGTTCGTTTCTGTTTTTTTTCTTGGTCTGTTTTTCTGTGTTTTTGTTACTAAATCACTGAATGAATCACTATATTAACCGGAACCAATGCGGTTTCGTATCGGGAATCTGGTTCACAATATCTTTACACCCACTCAAAAACTTGTATCGCGCATAGAATATATTCATTGATAAATAAATATGTTTATTTACTATTTATTTATTTATTTATTTATTTGCTGACAATCGTTGACTGATCGTTCGCGCTTTGTTTCAAGTGGTCGGTGGCTATGGGGCGCGGACCACTATTTTACCTTACCACCATTTTACCCATACCACTAATTTACCTTACCACCATTTTACCCATACCACTATTTTACCATACCACTATTTTACCATACCACTATTTTACCATACCACTATTTTACCCTACCACTATTTTACCCTACCACTATTTTACCTTACCACTATTTTACCCCAATTTTACCATACCACTATTTCAAAACATCGTATTTTACTATACCACTGAAATAGTAAAATAGTGGTGTACCATCGTGGCTATGGCACACTGGCAGACGATAAGAAAAAAGTGAACTTTCCTAATCTTTGATAGTTTCAAAAAGTGGATTTTGTTCCGTAAGGTGTAGACAAATGAACTGAAATGCCGATTTGCCGTCCGTTGTCAAAGTCAACGTGGAACCAATAAGCTGGTTTGGAAGCTTCTCAGCTTGATTAGGCTTATTGTAGCAAATTTATTTCATGGGGAAAACGTATCAGGCAGTTATAGCCAAACTTTCAATCATTTTGTGCAATAACCGTCACATTCTTACATATAGCGTATCCACGCAGTCTGTGTAAGCGCGAGCAGCAGTAAAATGTCGTTCATGAAACATTAGTTGTCACCGTTAGCGGATGAAAAGGAAAATAACAAGTGGAATTTCCAGGTCTCTAAAATGAAAAAAAGTTTATTTTTTTCCTCAGGCATCTGTAAAATGATCTGAAGATGCGGATTCTGTTTCTATGAAAAAAAGTTTCTCTCCCTTCGGTGGGTTGGCTCATCCGCGCGTGTGCAAAGTAATGTTTCAGGAGCGACATTTTTCTACTGCACGCGCTTACATAGACGGTGCGAATACGCTATACATACAAACATCTAGTGTTTTACCAAATTATCGACGATTTGGTATTCGAATAAAGAGCGAAACATTGGTAGCAAATTTGCTGACCTAACGAAAAATAAGTCAAATTGAAATAATCGCCTATACAGTGTTTATCTATCTTTCTCTATCCAGCCAACGTCCAACCGGGTCTGGTTATCTGGTTCAACCATTATCGTCCCCGGTCGCAAATTTACTAACTGCACTACTTTCAGAGTCCGAAATTGCCTCATAGACCTCATAATTGATTATAAGAAATGGTTTAAAACTGCGTGAAGCCATGATATGGCCAGAACCAGATTCTCTAGTCCAGAACCGGATTCTCAAGTGATGAATTTTTTATGCCACGTTTTGGATTTCTTATAACCAATTACGAGGCATATTTTTACGAGTATTTTTGGATTTTGAGAGTAGTGCAGTTAGTAAACTTGCGGTCCTCGGTCACTGGAACAGCAGATCGGAATGCCCAGTAACACTGGCGGACGAGCCAATTCTCCAAAAAGAGGGGAAACGCTCCAAAGAGGGGAATGGACAGAAATTAGATTGTTTACCGACACCTTAAGAAACAGAAAATATCTTTTGAATCCGCCAAACAGGGGGAAGTCCACTTTTCCCTCCCATTCTCTTCTCGTCCGCTAGTGCAAAGTAACACCGGCGGACGAGCAAATTCTTTAAAGAGAGGGAAATATTCCCGCAGAGGGGAAATTACCTTTTCTAAGTTAGTTTCACTTACACCTTAGAAAGCTAAATACTTGATTATAAATTTTTGAAACTGCCAAAGTGGGGGAACTCCTCTTTTTGCCTTCTACGCTTGTGCCCAGTAAGTAAAACTTAGAACAAACTGAAAGTTGGGACTCGTAACTCTGGAAAAAACTTTGTACATAAAATTTAAAATTTTAATTCTGTGTTCGGCGTGCGTTCAAATTTTCCAGATTTTTTTACATTTTGACGAATTTTGGCGCTCAAGTCATTGCATTCGTGTAACTTTTTTATAGAAACTATTTTTTTTATAACGAGATACTTTGATCAATATTTTTGTCCTACACAAATATCAACAAATAAATTATTTGCATTTTTTCAAAAAATAAATTTTCGTGTTTTTTGTTGATTTTTTTTATTTTCCCATTGCCATATAGTTTTTTTCGTTGGCTCACATAGTGTTTATCTCTTACCACACACAACCAACCAAAGTCAGATATCTGCGTCTGTTTATCTGCACTATCGACCCCATCACCCAAACCGTTAATCCAAAACTCAAACAACACATTCTGTGCTATGGACTGTTTTGATATACACAATTTGTATGCCATAATGGAATATTGAATGAAATTTCGGATTTTTTTTTCAAGAAAACCTTATTTCCTTGTAGTTTCCACTCGACATATTTTTCATCCGTTTTGCGCTCTTAAGCGGAAGATAGAATACAAAAAAAACGCCAATTTTCCCACTCAATTCCCGGTTTTGCTTAACATTGTATTCTTCTCGAAAATTTGAAAATCGAGTTAATACAAAAAATATCTACGTTTTTTCGTGAACCTCTGTGAATCTTCACACCCTGCTAAAGGGCTAGATAACGTTAGAGCTGGTGTGGGCAAGCATTTTTTTCTCGGCCACAAATAATAATATTCAATCGTGTACTATTTGTTGATAATATCCGAGAATTGTTCTGCTATTAAGTGAATTCAGCTATTTTTCGAGTTGTCGGTATTCAGTTTTCGCTGTTTAGAATAATTTCCTGATTTCCTGCATTGTAATTATTTTCGTCAAAACTGTTCGAATCGCTGTAACTTTTGTCTAAAAGAAGATGCTGTTGTGGAAATCAAGGTATTTATTTTCGTATGGCTTTTATTGATTCAATAATATTTTTCTGGGGAATCAGATAATTTTCGTTATCTGGTGCAAACAAGGAATTATATAGCACATACTTCCTAAACTAGAATGAAATAGTATTATTATTATATAGCATTCTTACTTTAATATTTTAGTTACGTGATCAGTAATTCCACCATTTGGTGAGCATGACTTCACATGATGGGATTTCGAAATTTGACAGTCCGAATAGCGGTGGCTACGTTTTTACAGTTGACACTGAATGTTCAATAATTCCGAAACGAAACCCGACATAATCATTTCGTCTTATCGGTACATAAATTCAGCATCACGAAATAGTCATTTTGCGGTTGAAGTCAACTTGAACACGATATCACGAAAATTCACTTCAACGTTACCACTTTTCAATTTTTTTAGGTTTTCGCAGAAAATTCGTGTAAAAATCATTTGTGGTGGGAAAAAAAACATAATTGGATGTAAATTTTTGATCCGCCACCCCAACACCTGAAGCATCATTGGCGAGCTAACCCTCCAAAAGGAGGGGAATTTTTGTAAAGAGGGTGAGTTGGCAGAAATTAACCCATTGTATCTACACCTTACGGAACGAACCCTACGTTTTAAAATCGCCAAAGAGGGGCAAGTCCACTCTTTCCACCCCTTCTCGTCCGCTAGTACCTGAAGCATCATGATTTCGGAATGGCTTGACTGTTTCCGGTGTCCCAATGTTTGACTCGTTGACAATAGCGGACGAGAAGGGGTGGGAAAAGTGGAATTCCCCCCTCTTTGGCAGTTCCAAGAAGTGGAGTTTGTTCCTTAACCTGTAGGTAAAACGGCCACAAAACTTCCAATTCCCTCTCTTCGATGAAATTCCCCTCCCTTTGGAGGTTTAGCTCGTCCGCCAGTGTCGTTGACTAAACAAATAATGTTAGCAAAGTGGGTGGACGAGAAATTAATTTTTGAGATCCTAAATTAACTTGATTTCATTTTTGGGAATATCAGTTTTCGTTCTCTTTTTCACTGAAAAGTGAAAGAACGCAAAATAGTTAATTTCATTGTTTTTAACTTTTTCTACCCGCCACAGCGAGAAGATACTTTTTTATGAGTCGAGATTTGTAAATAGCCAGTTGGACAGCGTTTTGGTGGTTCTGGAGATTGTTCAGTATTGTCAGAAGTCGGTAA
This sequence comes from Daptonema setosum, assembly GCA_964036265.1. Taxonomy (NCBI): domain Eukaryota; kingdom Metazoa; phylum Nematoda; class Chromadorea; order Monhysterida; family Xyalidae; genus Daptonema; species Daptonema setosum. Next base: position 1,919,997 of record OZ038446.1, on the reverse strand, counting down.
CATGAGATTCTGAAATTTTGCGAATATTTTGCTGAAAACTTCCCAAAATTACATTTTCAACTTCTGGAGGCGATGAAAAAGTTTCTGACGATATTTACTTTATAAAGTTATTAGGCTGCACATGTTTTTTTCTTATTTATTAATTTGTTTATTTTTATTAAATTCTCAGTTTATTTTCTAGCTTTTTCATAACCGTTCCAACAGACATCATCAGAAAGATCAACATACAACGAAAATTCCACAACATAAAAAAAGCGCATAGTTTTTGTAAACATAACATACTTTTTGTGAGTCATTTGAGCTCGGTTATACTGCAATAAAAAAGATTTATTCTTCTCCTTGAAACTCCTAGATTATATCCCAAATGTTTTGCATTTTTGAATTATAATTTGAACCGCTCCGACGATTTGCTTGCGAAAAGGTTTTAACGAAAATTTCGAGTCACCTGAAAATCACTCACCCGAAAATTTTGTTTCGATATCGTCAATCACGTTCGTTACACTAGTGGACGAGACAGGGGTGGTAAAAGTGGAATTCCCTCTCTTTGGCGTTTTCAAAAAGTAGAATTTATTCCCCAAGGTGTAGGTAAAAGGGCCTGAAAACTGCCAATTCCCCCCTCTTCGATGAAATTCCCCTCCATTTGGAGGATTGGCTCGTCCGCCAGTGTTCCGTTATTCAAATAAATCATAAATTTTCGTTTCGTTAACATCATCAACTTCATGTTTACAAAATGGTATTTCCCCGTGAGCGAGTGAAACGTGGAAATAGACTTTTTATTGCGGTATATTCTAGAAGTTTTGGCTCTGAACCGTGGTTCTTGAATTTGTATCTCTATGCATAGTCTATCCAGCGTTTATTGATACCCAAAGCAAACTTGAAAGCGCGCCAAAATGTATTTTGAATTTAAAGTGCGCGCCAAAATGTATTTTGAGTTTAAAGTGCGCGCCAAAATGTATTTTGAATTTAATGTGCGCGCCAAAATGTATTTTGAATTTAAAGTTCGCGCCAAAATGTATTTTGAATTTGAAATGCGCGCCAAAACATTCGCCGTCAATGATGAAGAGCTTCACGAGTTTCAAGTGAGCAATTGACACGTTAACTTGTTCACACTATAATACCCACTGAACATGATGATTGCATGTTATAGCATACAGCTGCTGAGTTGAGTTGCGAACAGTCCACTGTTCTGAATCACCTTCTCTTACATTTGATGAAGTTAACGATTCAAAGTTGTTTTAGTTACTACAAAAACAATTTCTCTTGAATCCCAGGAAGCTTTTTAGTTGGTGAGAACCTACATAATTATCGGTATCACTCTGGTTTGCCTTCGAATCGGCTCAAATGGCGTGTTATTTTAACCGGTCCTTATCCGGTTAGCCATATGTTCTAATCGTCGTTTCGTTACTGGAGAAGAAACCATAAACCTTTTTCACCCACACCTACAAACATGATGCTTTCTACGTGCTGAAAGCGAATAACAGCGCGATTTGGCAGTGTGACGCATGAAACATTTTAAGTTTTTTTACTTTGATTCGTTTTTGTTCATAAAATTATAAAATCCGTTTAAAAACTCCAGGACATACGTCAATGACAAAATCGCGAAGTTACTAAAACGCGAACAAGCGGACGTTAGGTTGAGGGCAGGCACCCAGGGAAGGGAGGACCGCGCGCGAAATTCCAAACCCCAAAAATTTTCCTATAGTTTTTTTTAAACGCCTAAATTTTCTGTCACCGAAAATAAATTCCATATGAAGTTTTACTGTTCGTTAACCCCCGATTACCTATCGTAAGGCTGGGCGTTAGGCCGGTTAGGCCCGCGCAGCGGTGGTATATCAGTGGGTATCCACCTTAGTACATATGTGGATATGAATTTACGCGTTTGGAAAAAATTCTAGGTAAATTTTTGGGTTTTGGAAATATGCGGCCCGCGCAGCTGTGTTAAGGCTCGTATGTTGTTTCTGCAAGGAAAAGTATTGACCAAAACGTCTGATAATGAAACATCACTAGGCTCAACTCGACTCGGTCGACACCATAGTTTATCACTATAACGACGTGAAACAAGAATATATTTTCCGTACCCCGTCCCGTTGAAACGATCTTGAACTCAGTCAGTCGAAAACGGCGCGCGCTTTCAATCTGATTTATTATTTGTTATATTTTTTTGCTTGGACTTAATGAAGATTAACTGAAGTCATCAAGGCACACTAATACCATTTAAAATGGTGTTTTCGTAGTGGCCATGAAGCCATAAGGCACACTAATACCATTTAAAATGGTGTTTTCGTAGTGGCCATGAAGCCATAAGGCACACTAATACCATTTAAAATGGTGTTTTCGTAGTGGCCATGAAGCCATAAGGCACACTAATACCATTTAAAATGGTGTTTTCGTAGTGGCCATGAAGTCATCAGGGCACACTAATATCATTCAAAATGGTGTTTTCGTAGTGGCCATGAAGTCATCAAGGCACACTAATATCATTCAAAATGGTGTTTTCGTAGTGGCCATGAAGTCATCAAGGCACACTAATATCATTCAAAATGGTGTTTTCGTAGTGGCCATGAAGTCATCAAGGCACACTAATATCATTCAAAATGGTGTTTTCGTAGTGGCCATGAAGTCATCAAGGCCCACTAATACCATTCAAAATGGTGTTTTCGTAATGGCCATGAAGTCATCAAGGCACACTAATACCATTCAAAATGGTGTTTTCGTAGTGGCCATGAAGTCATCAAGGCACACTAATACCATTCAAAATGGTGTTTTCGTAGTGGCCATGAAGTCATCAGGGCACACTAATACCATTCAAAATGGTGTTTTCGTAGTGGCCATGAAGTCATCGAGGCACACTAATACCATTCAAAATGGTGTTTTCGTAGTGACATGAGAGGTTCAATAAACTGACCGGCAATGACAGAAACCCCAGAGCAACTCTAGAGGCGCTGTGTCTCAAGTCAGGTTGCGAACTTGCGACCGTCAGTTTTCGATGCTGGCGCCCTACGCACTAGACTAGACAGGCAACAAAAGAGTAGACATTTGCATTTTATTTGTATTGAAAGTCCGAAAGATGATATAAAAAAAAATTCTGTCAAGTTATGTATCAATGGCTTAGAAAGACTAGAAACGAAAATTTTAAGTTTTGACTTGTTAGGTTGCATCAATATTTGTTTATTTCATTCATATTTTTCACTATCAGGAAGAAACAGAGACGTTTTGATCATTTTGATACGTAATCCGATTGTTAATTGATAGGATTGTTGGGGTGAACACGTTGTCACACGTGTTTTTACTAAAGACGCTTTCGAGATTCTAGTGAAATATTAAGTGCTATTCTCGCTCAGACAATGAAACATCAAACTCACTTTCGGTTCACACACTTGGCTAACGTGCGTGATGGTGATTGGGCCACAACTCAACCGGCCAATCATCATCACCCAAGTTCAGCCAATCACGCGAAAGAACAGCAGAGTAATGAACTAGTTTGTGGCCCAACATCTGAGTTCGGTGTAAAAAGTGGTGTTTTACGGGCTGTGATGTTTTCTATTAATCAGAGTTTGTGTATTGTCCTTGTATGATTTTGCTTGCATTAATTTAAAAAAGGGTTTGATTTCACCCAACAAAGTTTTCAACCTGATGTTTCATGGTCGGACCAAAAATTCATTATTTCACTAGAATCTTGAAAGCGTCTTTATTGTTGTTTTCTCAGCTGATGTTTTTGACATGTTTATGAAAAGTATTATTTTCATAAATTCGAAGAAAAATTGATAACATGAAATTCTGACAGCTAAAAGCCTACTAATTAGACTTCAGCTATCGGCATACTGACAAAAAATTTGATTTTTTTGTGAATTTGCCTCATTCAGCACCGTATTCGGTCAATCGCTGAATCGAAAATAACAAAAACCTCGAAATCCAAAGTTCAAATTGGTGTTGTGGGAAGTTTCCTTAATTTCTGTTGATCAATTGCCCACCCTATAGTTTGCGGCAAACTTGCGATTGCCGGCAGAGTTAGAAAAAAACTCTTGCAAATGGTCCCATACAAACTGATAACCATCAATCTATGTAAGCATTTACACTTGGTTTTCGCATTGCGTGGACAATTTTTATCAGCATGAACATTCAACCGAACATCATTTTAACATGCGTTTTTTCGTTGTGATTCCAGGTCAAGTATATCTTTTTCAAAATCCAAAAGCACATCATGTTTAAAAATTTTTATCCACCCCTGTTTAATCTGGTTTATCATGCACTCAAAAACCGGAAAAAAATAAAAGTTAAGAAAAAATAATATTTTTGGATCAAAAAATGTATTATTGATTTAAATGTAAACATTTCAAAATTTTTGGGCAAAACTGAACTGAATTGTGCGCAGTTCAATTCATAATCCTAACAGTTGAGATTACCATCTCTGGTAACACTGGCGAATAAGCCAAACTTCCAAAGAGAGGGGAATCTTTCCAAAGAGGTGGGAAATCGGCAGAAATTAGGCCAATCTACCCACTCCTGAAGGAACAAACTCTACTTTTTGAAACTTTCAAAGAGGGGGATTTTCATTTTTCCTCCCCTTCACGTCGGCTAGTGGTACGTTCAAACCGATATTCGGGTAACAAGGTGAACTATCTATACTTTTCGTATTTCGTTATGCAATACGTTGAAAGATTTTCTGATATTGTTGAAGGTGAAAAATCTTACTGGTGAAATTGTCTGCGGTCGTCATTTCGCGTCAAAAGGCATTTAACTGATTCGAAAACATGCATAAAATTTTTCAGAATTACGGGTTTTTTCACTGAAGATTGAAGTACATACTTCAGAAATGAATTATTTGCTCAAATTTCAGCCATTTTCAGGATTTAAAATATCGTATGCAACTGACGGTGGAAGAAAAAATCTTATGATTGGGTTTTTCTTGGGTTGTAAACCCAATTCAGATTTTTTGCATAACCAATCATGAGCAGCATATGTACGTTGGCCACTCCCTTTGTACAAATAGAAACAGTTGCAATATTTATTATCTTTGTTTTTTTACCAAAGTATTTTCTTTATCTTTTCCGTCGATGGCTTCTGCTTCTAACTGTAATCGTAAAACTTGTATTTTTTAGATGTAGTCAATGATAATTTGGACGAAAAATGACGGGGATGAACTATTTTAAATAGTAAAAAAATTTGTTTCATGATTTCTGGATTACTGACACGAACGATGCTCACTTATACCATATCAGATTGATGTTTTCGTAGTGGCTAACGAGGTTGAATAAGCTGACTGAAAAAAAATCTACTTTTATATTTATACCAGCTGCGTCAAATTTATCATAGGATACTTAGTAAATTAAATATCTTCAGTTACTTTATTATCTCTACCCATCGGCATCCGACCATCGTAAAAATCGTCATTTACAATCGGGGTACTGTATATTTTACCGAAGTAGGTTAGCCGAGAAAAAAATTATCAGAAGTCGCCACCTAATGACCTGATTCTAAGAACCATTATAGGAAGGAATGTAAATTGTGGTCGGTCTAGTCTATAGATAAAAAATAAATAAAAACAATAAAAAATAGTGGTTAGGGCGCCAGACTTGTCAGCCGAAGGCCTTAAAGTCAGAAACCTAGCAAAAGCCACAAATCAAGACGCGTTCCTCTAAGATCGCTCTTTTTAATCGAACGTTCAAATAGTAAAAAAAAGTTTTTCACAATTAACTCCAAAGCATTGACCCATGAAGTTGGGCTGGCCAGAACAAGATTTTCAAGTAGTCGATTTTCAGATTTTGGACTTTTCTCAGAACCAGATTCTCAACGTTATGTTTGTGAAAACTCTTATTCAGCGCGATTTGACGGCCGTGAACCGAATTCGGGGTTTTTACAACCAATTATGTACGAGGCCTAAACATGGGTCCCAAAATAATTACTACCTGTTATCATTGTGTGTTCAACAAAATTGCAATCAAATTTCGGTCAAAAAACCATGGACGGATTTTTTGTGAAATTTTTTTAGTTTTGTTGGGTCCCTAAAAATAATTATTACCTGTTATCATTGTGTGTTCAACAAAGTTGCAATCAGTTTTCGATCAAAAAACCATAAACGGATTTTTTGGTGAAAAATTTCTTTTTTTTTGTTCAAAATGACGTATTCCAACATTATCAATCCACCCTGCACAAATATACAATTACAAACGGATTTTTTTGTGAAAAATTTTGTTTTGTTTGAAATGACGTATTCCAGTGTTATCAATCCACCCGTCACAAATGTAGACATTTTACAACTTCTGTTAACACCCTTATCTCCACATCCCATTGCTACTGATCGTAAAACTACTTAGCTATGTTGTACTAGCGGCGGAGAATGGGTGGAAAGTGGAAATCCCCTCTCTTTGGAGGTTTCAAAACGTATAGTTTGTTCTCTAAGGTGTAGGTAAAATGGCTCAATTTCTGCCGATTCCCCCTCTTTGGCAAAATTCCCCTGCCTTTGGAGGTATAGCTCGTCCGCCTGGGCTACTGATCGTAAAACTACCAATGTTGAATACCATCTTTGTCGTTTCCTGTCACTAAACAATGGAGTTGATAAGAAACTAACACAGCTAAAATGTTGAATAACCTTATCTGAAATCATCAACTAATTTTCACTGTTTTTCATTTTGAATTTTCACTGTTTTTCAACACCAATGGGAGTTTAAAAGAGTCATGACAGTTTTTCTTATCTTCCATCCCTTTTGTTTTGTCTAGGTTTTCGTTCACTGAAACGTAACATCATTTTGTGCTTGGTGTTGGAAATTGAGTGTATTTGCCAGTCTTATTATAAAAATCTATTGAGTGTACGTACATCCCAGCATTAAGTGACCATGAAACATTACAGTAGTGTTGCATGTTTTTTTAGACTTTGACTTCTTCATTTATCTCCATTTAGGCACACTACTACATACCATATCAGATTGGTAATTTCATAGTGGCCGGTGAATTGAATAAACTGACGGGCAATGGTAGAAACCCCAGAGCAACATGATGTAACACCGGTGATTCTTTAGAAGGTGGTGTTTCGAGATCTGAAGAAAAATAAAAAAACTGCTGTTTACCCGATAAAATCTCGGAAAAGCTTTTAAAAAATTTATGCTCACTTATTGTGCGTGCATGGGAAATCTTACAATGAAAAGAAGCTGTTATACAGAATAATGTAAAGAAGTTGTAAAAGTACTAAATCATCATTCGAGAATTCAATCGTCCAACATTCCACTCTGCATGCTGTTCTCGCTGAAATTTCCAACTTTAAAAAAACTAGAATAACTATTTCATTTTTTCTATAACACCGCTCTTCGTTCTTCTCTACCATTAACGAGGCAAAATTACAAAACCCAGAAATTTTTTCAGATTTTTTACCAAACGCCAAAATTTTCTGTCGCCAAAATTATATTCCATATGAAGTTTTACTGTCCGTTAACCCCCAATTACCTATCGTAAGGCTGGCTTGTCCGAGCGGAAGCGAGGGCAAGCGCGTCAGGCCCGCGCAGCGGTGGTATGTATTTCAATTATTACCCACCTTTATGGGAGATGGTGCATGGGAGAAATTCTAGGAAAATTTCTGGGTTTTGGAATTATGCATTAACGAGTACGCCCTCCTTCTTGCAAACGCATTAATCGACAATTTCAAAAATTCCAAAACTTCGAAAAAAAAAATTCAAATTTGACGCACTTTAAAAATTTGATTTCCCAATAAATGATGAATGCTTTTGCTTACCTTTACTCGATGGCTTCTGACAGTTGGATCGTAAAATCTCCGTTTTGGTGATTTTTATCAGTTGGTGATTGGAAAATAGATTTTTTTCTCGTTTGGGCACTCCCCCACCCCTCTTCTGATTTCACGGCAAATTTTCAGCAAGCAGCCATCAATACAGGGTAGCTCGGAATTCTTCATTTGTGTATTTTTCATAAAACATTGAATTGTTAAGCTCGGTCAACCGCACATCAGCAATTCGCGTTTTTGGAAACCCTCATTTTACAAAATTTTCAGTGATACATTACATACTTAGACCGCGCAACCCGAATTCTGTTAAGCTCATTAGGTTTTGGGTCGAAACTTTTTTATCTGGGTTCAGGGTTTTCATTCAAGTCTTTTTTCTGTCAAAATGGTATCTATCGATAAGTTATCATTAACATCATGTTCGTGTTTCTTTTCATTATATACGTGTTTGTATATCTCACTCACTCACTCACTCACTCACTCACTCACTCACTCACTCACTCACTCACTCACTCACTCACTCACTCACTCACTCACTCACTCACTCACTGACTAACTCACTCACTCACTCACTCACTGACTAACTCACTCACTCACTCACTCACTCACTCACTCACTCACTCACTCACTCACTCACTCACTCACTCACTCACTCACTCATTCACTCACTCACTCACTCACTCACTCGCTCACTCACTCACCCTGTATTGTGTGTCAGCGATTTCTTATCAGGTGACGTTTTCGACGGGAAAACATTGCTCTTGCACACTGGCCCGATCAAGACATCTGTAATGTAAGGTGCTTTGATGTACCAATCGTTCGTACTGATAAACTTTGCTGTCACGTCACTTGTATCACTCATATGTACGAGTAAGTTATTCCGATGTCAGCTGAAATGTTAAGTTTCTTTCGGGCGCGTTCAGAATCATCTCAAATTATATTTGTAAAACTTTCGGAACTCATAAAACACGTTGTGTACCCAACTAAATAAATTCAAAATTTTTATCGGAAAACTTTTTATATGTGTACGAAAGACAACTCTGAACCCGCCCCTAACGTTTACTGACATTAGAAAAAGTGGGCCTAGGCTGAAAATCTAATTTAGAGAAGGTTAGTAGTACCTAAGAGTTTCGTCCCTGCTGCATGTTTCTTGTGTCATTTCTACTATTTCAATGCTTTACTGTTAATGGTTAATAAAAAATAACGAGTTATTTATAAAAAATTTACCGAAACCTTAAAAAGTTCCTATGGTTTTCACTGAAATCAGTGAAATAAAAACAATTTTTGTCCAAGCAGTCAGTCAGTCAGTCAGTCAGTCAGTCCGTCAGTCAGTCAGTCAGTCAGTCAGTCAGTCAGTCAGTCAGTCAGTTGGTCTCTGACGACAACAGCAATTTCGTAATGGTCCAAAACAAACAATTTCAACTAGAAAACTGTATTGTCATTATAATGTACAAACACTACCTCTTTATCAGTTGCTGTGAGATACAGTGATTTTTATCATGTTATGATATTTTTCTTCGAGAAACATTTTCCTGATTCATGTCCTGCAATTCATTCTTTGTTATCTCGTTTTCATTCTGACTGACTCACTGACGGACTGACTGACTAACTGACTGACTGACTAACTGACTGACTGACTGACTGACTGACTGATCATCTGTATGACTGACTGAATGACTGACTGACTGACTAAAAGACTGAAATACTGTAGCTTGATTAGCTGAATAATTGCACTGCTGTACCAAACAAATGCCGTCGCATAGCGTCTTTTTCAAATGCTTTAAAGTACAGTCGTTCATTAGGTTGATGTCATTTTGGTCCTTGTAACAACTTTCTGATTTCCCTTTATTTCGTTCTCATATCCGATAAAATCGGTATAATCACTTATTCGTATGGTGATTTAGAATATAGATTTTCCACATAGTTTCATCATTTCAATTCATATAACATTTATTTGGATTCGTATACTGAAAATCAAATTTTTTTTGTTCAGTGTTTCTTAAGTCCTTTCGTTGCATCATCGGTACGTAACTGTGTTTCGTCTCGCATGCAACTGTAGCAAACTGATGCTGACCAAATTGGAGTTTCAAAATTTTCAGATTTGAGAAACTTTTCCAGAATGTTAAACAATACCTTTTCACTCATGTCATGATCGAATAAATAGATACCTGGCCTATGTTATAGCATACAGCTGATACTACTCAGCAACATGCTGTACATATTTGACTTTAGATGCCAGTCATCGCCTTCTATCATTTAACACAATGAAGTGATGTTTCATGGTCTTGGAACGTTGGAATCCTTACACTTAAGTACAAAGCTAAATGGTGTTCAACATGTGTCCTTGCACGCAAGGAAAAATGTTACGGAGGTTTTAAAAAGCGAAACTTTCAAATTCAGTTTACAAATCAGTTTAGAGTGCTATAAAACTGCACCCATCTTCCCGAAAGTTTCCGAATGTTCTCTCGGTTTCTGTCAGCTGGTGCAAGACTTCTTGGTCACGTTTACGATCTATACCCACTGATAAGAGGACAAAGTGTACAAGTATCGAAGTAAAGTGAAGTTATGTAAAGTGGAGTAAAGTAAAGTAAAGTAAAGCAACAACTAAGCACTCGGTAATATCGACGTCAGTGTCGATGTTTTTACTGAAGTTGGTGCCGAGGTGATAACTTTCCTAAAAGGGCTGTAAAATTTCAGGTACTTGATCGAACGGTCTTCAAGTCTTTTTATGTGAGTCGCCCTATACAGCTTACATATGTAGCCTATCCAAGGTTCCTTGTCATTCAGAAATTTTTTTGGGTGCCATTTAGTT
>OZ038446.1:1899459-1904459 GCA_964036265.1 Daptonema setosum | reverse complement strand
TTTCTATAGTTTGTATAGTTTGAGTTGAGTAATTTAATTTTTTTCGTGATAACTAAGTCAAACGTCGTATTTTAATACTAAAAATCTTATGAGACACAGTACAGGACAGAAAGATGTGCCAAGCTGCGTACTTCTTACACTACTGCGTTTTCAACGCTGATTGGCTAGCTCCGCCTCCGTAAGGGGATCCAGCCAAGATTACGCCTATGCTTCCGCACCTCTTTTTTAATGTACAGATGTTTGCAATGTTTTGGTGTGTTTCTTAATCGGTCTGGTGAAATCGTGAATTGTGTTTTTGACACACGCTGACCCGATTTCCGAAAATTCCCTTGTCATATGCAATAATAGGTCATGTTTATCGTTTGTTTATTGTTAATGAAATTAGTGTGATAATCAAAACTTTTCGTTTTATTTAGCTTTTTTGTCCACTCTTAATTTTTTCCTTGTATAATCACCACAACGAGTTGGAATGTTTATTCACTTACAATTCTAAAGCCAGCGCTTTTATTCTGCTGTAATTATGTAATTTTAACTCCGTTTGTGTTTTTGATTTCACTTTCTCTCTGTATCATACATTTCCCATCTTCCAATTTTCAGTGTATTTTTCTCATTTTCCAACCAAAATGTGTTAGATTGTCGTTGAATCATTGTACAAAGTCAATGTTAACTTTCCAAGTGTAAGATTTGGTGCGTTCCAAACTAAAATAATTTATACATATCTCTCTGTTATAAGAACCTTACTGACTGGAACTTTTCGTTCAACAGTTATTCTGTTATTCCGTATGTCTTATATAAATACTCTCGGTTTTTACGGGAAGGTTGCCAGTCATTTTTGATAGAATACATTTTAGTTATCACCAAGACCGGGACAAAAAATGCTGTTACACATGCCATCTGAACTTGTTTAGTTGGGAAATGAAGTGGTCTTAGGGAAAATTCTGAAAAGTTGAATGAAAGATAATCTGAGAAACAGTTTAGGAATTCGCCTTGAGATCACGTCATTGCCCTTGTACTCCGGTGTTTATGCCCTCCAACTTACATTGTCTTCGCGCTAGCGCTTCGGCAACTTTTCTCGGGACAACAACGAAGGAGACTTGCCTGAGTTTTACTCAGATGTTGATCGAAACGTGATTGCTCCCAGAATACAAAAGACAATATAAGTTGATTGAACTATATGTACTATGCTCACTGTACGAAATTGTGATTTGTTATACTGTATTCTAACAATGTATTCAGCGTCCAATTTATGTATGTATAGCTTGGTCAGGGTTTCTTGTTAACAAAATTGGATTTCGCATGTCGGTTATGCAATGAATCAATGTTCTTCAAACGTCGAGTGAAAAAAGTAAAATTGAAATTTTGAATGCGCCGCCCCAAAAACAGTTTTGAATTCAAACTGCGCGCAAAAAAGTTTTTGCTAACAAGAAACCCTGTGTAGGCTATCTTCACTTGTAGTGTGCCTTATCAGAAACATTCAATGAAAGCCGATTATAAAGCAAATTTGTGGTGAGATTTCGGCTTCAAAGATCACGAACAGTTAAGAAGTACATATAGAGTACCTGTGGTGTAGGGGTTAGCACGTTCGTGTACTGAACGGGAGGTCGTCGTAGGTTCGAATCCTACCAGGAACTTGAAATTTTCACTTTCGTGGTTGGTTAATAATAGTCATTAATAGAAGAATATAGAGTATAGAAGGATAGCATAAGAATAAGATTATAAGAGCCAAATTATGAGAAGTTTATAATCATAAAAAATACATGAATTTAGAACACAAATTTAAAAATGAGAATATACGAGTAAAAGTATAGGAAATACAGTATACCGGATTGAAGTCGGGTCAAGCTACTCGACAAGAAGCGTGAAAAGGGAACTGGTGATTTGGAAGCATTTATTTTGCAGGGCCGAGCCAAATTCATTCAGCGTAATAGCAACATACTTAAACTGAGAACAGAAAAAGTTCGAGTTTAGCATTCACAATTACCAGTTCTAGAGAACACATGAAAAACCAGCGAAATCGGTTAATTAGTGCGCGCTCACACCGTTCCATGATAGGCGGGTGGTGAATCGAATAAAGAACACATTGTTCCCGCTAGTTTGGCTTGATGGTCAGGCAAATATTGCGTTTTCCATTGTATATAAACTATTATTAGCTAAGCTTTTTGACCATATTTTATTACATGATTTAGATTCTTCCACCCGCCACTGTATTCGAAGCGTGAGATTCATCAAATGCGCTCGCTGAAGATTCTGAGTCTAGCACAAGACCTACGGGGCAAAAATTAGTCCTACGGTCTAGTGATACTGATGAGTTATGACGCTGTGTGGAATGTTCCGACAAAAAAAGATGAACTTACGCTTTCGCTTATGGAAAGCGACAGTCTTGGACAATATATAAACAAGCGTCGATGACCAGCATAGTCAGTCGTTCCATCAAACGATCTTCCCACGTTTCCAACCAAGAAGTCGCCAAACTACACACGTTCAACATGGGTTCCTCCAATGATATAACTCGGATGCTGGCCTATGGCACAACCGGAGTATCGTTGATCGTGATGATAGCGTGCTTCACTTGCATACCCGTGCTCATCACGAGGCTGAGTGAGATTGAGGTAACTTTTAATGGTGACAACGATTGGAAAAGCTGTATAGTAGCAAAGCTATAGATTCGAACACCTTTTCTGTTATGACACACATACTTGTATATGGCCTCGATTTCAATAATAATTTTTGGTTATTACAGGACAACCTCCGTGTTGATATGGTCGAGTTCAAGGCCGACATCGATGGTGTGCACAACCGTCTCAAGCTCAACCGCGTGCTGCCATCGCAGCGTCGTGTAGCTCGTCAGGCACCCCAGTGTCGTTAGTTTACCAGAATTTTTACTCAAGCAATCTTTTTAGTTTAGATGAATGACACCTTCTCGGTTTCCCATGGAATCTGAAAACAGAAACTGATTCACACTTTCAGAATGCGGTCAGCAAAACCGATGCCCCGCCGGTCCTGCTGGTGCTCCAGGAGTTCCTGGTGAAAACGGAGAAAGTGGTGCACCTGGAGATGCTGGACCCAAGGGTGAGCCTGGATTGCCACCACCCATTCAAACGATCCCAGCAGGGCAGTGCAAACAATGCCCTGAAGGACGTCCTGGAAATCCTGGTTATTTACGTCAAATTTCAAAAATGTTCTGGTTTGCTAAAATTGCTGTTCCACATAAACAGTCGTTTTCTCATTAAAAGCTTGTCGAACAGCAAAATGCTGGTCATAAAATATAATCTTTTTTTTCAACACTGACGTAATGAGTTTCAGGCCAAAACGGTCGACCAGGAAACGATGGACCGAAAGGTGAACGTGGCAGTGAAGGTCGTCCTGGTCTTCCTGGCAGTCTCGGCCCACCTGGTCCAGCCGGAGGCGCTGGAACACCCGGTCAGCCTGGAGCACCCGGTGAGGCAGGACCACCAGGAAACAATGGAACTCGTGGTGTCAAGGGACCAAATGGTTAACAATAAAGTGGTTTATCTTAGAATGTTTACATGCTTCTTGAAGATTTCGATTCATTCTGTAAGAAAACAACAACTTTTGAAAACGAAACTGAAACTAATCCTTCTGATTTTCAGGTGAACCTGGACGTCGTGGTGAGACCGGCCCTCGCGGTCCACCCGGACCACCTGGCAATCCGGGATCTCTTGGACAGCCCGGACGTGGAGGACCTCCCGGAGACCAGGGACCTGGTGGTAACGATGGTCAGCCCGGTCAACCTGGTCGCCCGGGACAGCCCGGCCCACCTGGTGAGGATGCTCAATACTGTCCTTGTCCTGCTCGAGGTTAAACGATGCTCCGCCCTCGCCGAATCGTGATTTGATAGAACGACTAGTACCGTTTAGTTTATATTAGATGGCACACAATTTGTCAAATTCTTTGCTAACATAAATTGAAAATCAAATCATGTAAACGTTTTTTCTCAATATTTTTCATGATATCCGAAATTTTGCTGATTTATTTCTTTCATCCACATGTACTCTTTTATTCAACTTGTAAACTTTTTTACCCTTTTTTTACAATATCCGTAAACTTAATATATCAAAAAAATATATTGATTACAATTTATGATGTGAAAAGCAAAGATGGCAACCGTGAATAAAATGTCGCAAAGTAATGACCAGTAGCTAGTCGAATCGCATCTTAATTTTCCCAGTCTAGTCTAGTGCTTACGGGACGCATATTTGGAAAGTGTACCGGTTTTTTGTCAAAATCCCAAATTTGACTTTTTCATTTTGGATTCACGGAGAGGCTAAGCTAGGCTATCTCCTTCACTAACGTACAGTCTATGTTCGGAACTAAGCCTAAGCCGTACAAACAATCAAATGGTTATTAGCTGTCGTTAGGTCACATGAATTCTGACAAAAAACCGGTACAGTTTACAAATATGCTTACGGGACCCAATTGTCAATCAGCGGTCTAAAGTTCGACACTTGACACAAATCCTGACGCGTCACTCTTGGGTGTCTGGGATGGCCCGTAAATTTTCATTTAACTTATCTGGCTGCTACGAAAACACCGATTGTATATCGTATTAAAGTGCCTTTTGGCTACAGTACTGATTAAATCCCAACGAAAGATTTATTACTCTGATAATCAAGAAATAAACGACAATTATTATAACCATACGAACGCACCAAAAGTTATAAAAGGCTTTATAATCTGTTTACGTATTGACCAGAGTTAATGATGACAAGCAGGTGGTGTTCTAGGGTTTGTGTATCTCCGAAATAGTTCATCAGCTAACGTCAAGATTTTTCTGTTCATACCGAACAAAAGACTATAAATAAACACAGCCAACAATATTATGTAATAATGAGAATAATTAACTATTAAGAAACGAAATTTGTTTTCACACCACATCTGAGAGCAATATTATCGTCAAAACTTTCGAAGAATAACCAGAAACCCTGAACTGGTTCTAGACAGGTACTATAAAAGCAGCTTACTCGGCCCTTCACTGAACC
>OZ038446.1:1885639-1895639 GCA_964036265.1 Daptonema setosum | reverse complement strand
CGAACTCAATTACGATTTCAGTAAAGTAACGAAGACAAATTCGGCTTAATCATATTCGTCAAAACCAACCGTACCCAATTCTTGTGTTTTACATGCTTGTGTTGGTTTTATGTGATGCCATTGAGGTTCAGTGAACAATATCAATTGTTTTAGGTGGTCACGGAGTTAATCAAAACAAAATCAGGTGCCGCTAGGGTTGCGCTGCTAGTAGTTTTGCGAAAATATTCAAATAAGAACGCTGGTCAAGTTTTCATGATTTATTCTTTTTTATTGTTATGCTACATTGTTATTTGTTTATTTGTTGTATGTGTCAGCGAACGTTAGGAGTTTGTAGTTTGTAGCATATACAATTTTGGAACCCTTTTTCACTCATGTCATGTCTAAATAACACACGATTCTCGAATGTGTAATTTGTGATTTTTACAACAGCTTGGATTTACTCTATCACAGGCGAGATCATTAAAACTTCTCAAATTGTTTCATTGTTCGGTTAAGTAAAACATGTAATTATAGTTTATGTCTCTTACAATAAACGAAAATAACGCTTGTACTTGTATCAAATCAGATATTGTTTTGATTTTAGTTGAAAAAGTCTGAATCACAAAAATTTCGACAAATTTGACATGGAAGGAGCTAGTTATTCTATCAAATCACGATTCGACGAGGGATGAGCGTCCAGATTTGCTCCGGGTGGCATATTTCCAGAAACTATAAAGTTTATTATTTGTTTCCCATTTCTGGAAAATCTGATCAATTTAAACTTTTTTGCTTTTTCATAAAGTTCAGGATATAGAAAACATATTTCAATAGGTGCCGTAAATTTTTTATTAAGGTTCATTATTTTTTTACGTGTCCGAATATGGCTTCTAGAGAGAGTCTAACGGAAATTAGTAGCTAACGCGCTTGTCCTCGCTGTCGCTCGGACAAGAAAGCCTCACGATAGGTTATCGGGGGTTAACGAACAGTAGAACTTCATGGAACAGTGTATGATCAAAATGAGCCAAAAATAATTCAGTGAGACTCGAACCCGCACCCTTTCGTTCAAAAAATTGACGCGCTAAACCACAAGGCCACGTCGGCTGATAGTAGGGTGTGCGCACACACGCTATATGTTAGCTCGGGCGAGCCAGCACTTTATGGTTTCTGTAAATAAGCTTCCGGGTGGGCCACGAGGACCGGTCTCTCCACGACGTCCAGGTTCACCTGAAAGTCAGAGGAATTAGCTGCAGAATGACAGTTTGTTAATTCTTTGTATTTTCTTACCGAATAATTCGAAACCTTCAGAAACCCCATGTATTTTTTTAGTTAAAAAAATTTATTTGTTAACCATTCGGTCCGTTGACACCACGAGTTTCATTTTTTCCTTGTGATCCTTCCTCACCTGTGCTCCAGGCTGACCGGGTGTTCCAGCACCACTGGCAGGACCAGGTAGGCCGAGACTGCCGGGAAGACCGGGATGACCGTCACTGCCTCGTTCAATTTTTGGTCCATCGCTTCCTGTTCGACCGTTTTGGCCTGAAACTCGTTACATGAATGCTGAACTCAATGATCAAGTTTTATAACAGACAGTTTGCACAACTGATTGCTTTTTTCACAAAGAGTGTACAAACTCAGTAAAGAATGAACGCGACCAACCAGGATTTCCGAGACGTCCATCGGGGCATTGTTTGCACTGTCCTGCTGTAATCGTTTGAATGGGTGGTGGCAAACCAGATTCACCCTTGGGCCCATCATCATCTTGAACTCGACCATATCAACACGAATACTGTCCTGTATCATTAAAGGTAGTCTTTTAAACAATCAAATACTTGAAATAAAAAAATATTATACTTCATAAAAATTTTTTTGGGAAACCCTTTAATTCATGACTGCTCATAAAATCAAATCCACCAAAATCCACGATACTAATGTTATTTGGTATATAACCATACGTGTATGTTTTTTTTGGCAAAAAAGATGTTAATTAATAAAATACATGACAGTAGTTTATCGTTCAGCCTAGTGATCAGCACGGGGATGCATTTGAAGCACGCTTTAATCACGCTCAATGATACTCCGGTTGTGGCATAGGCCAGCATCCGAGTTAAATCGTTGGAGGAACCCATGATGGTATATAACAGACGGTCACCTCAGACCCCTGCTCCTCCTCCCCTCCCACCCCCTCCTAAGCCTAAGCCTAAAAGAAATAGGGTTCTTCTCTAAGCCTAAGCCTAAGCCTAAGCCTAAGCCTAATTAAGGGATATTTCTCTAAACCCAAGCCTATGCCTAAGCCTAAGCCTAAATGAAGTATTCTCTAATTAAGGGATAATTCTCTAAGCCTAAGCCTAAGGAAAAGGTATTTATTTAAGCCTAAGGTAAATTCTCTAAGCCTAAGCGTAAATCCGCCACTTGGGGTACATACAGCTGTGCCTCACTGTTGACCGAGATAATCCTCCTAAGGGAGGGGAATTCCGCAAAGAGAGAGGAATCGGCAGTAAGAAGGCCATTTACCTACACCATAGGGAACAAATTCCACTTTTTGAATACACCAAAAAGTGGGAATTCCACTTTTACCACCACTTCTCGTTCGCTATTGGGTTGCCAGGTGGCTTGTTATTTATCATTACTGTTGCAGTTTATGATCAGAATTGCTGTTGCTGTTGCGAAATTAACAACATACCGATATACCGTTATTGTGTCACTTTAACAACCTGATTTAACCTGGTTGTAACATTTTATAACATAATCAGAATAACCTGCAGTAACGTTCATGTCTCATTCGTCGTATATAAATGGTGAGCCTGTTTCTCATGTCGTTAGTCAATGTTGAGCATTGCCTGATGTTATTGTTGCAGAAATGCAAGTACAATGTTACTGTTGTTGTCGACACTGTTGTGGTTGCCACTGTGATGTTTCAGAAATCCAAGTAGATATTCAATATGAAATTTCCTATTGTTGTTGTTGTTGTTGTTGTTGTTGTTGTTGTTGTTGTTGTTGTTACTGCTAAAGTTCATGGTTACGAGAATATGGTCGTAGAACCGTTATATTTTTTACGTTACTGTTGCAATTTACAGTCATAAAAATGTTTCGGTTGAGTAACATAGTTATGTTACAGTGATTGTTGCACTTTGTACTATGACCCACTAACGGACGAGCTCACCATCATAAGGGAGAGAAGCTTCGTCTAAAAGGAGGCAATGATCAGTGTTCAGATCATTTTACTTTCATTTAGAAAATGGCAATGAAGAGGAATCCAACTTTTCCCCACCCTTCCTCATGATTTATATGATTAACGAAGGTTGACAGTTCATTTGGAGTTAATTCATCACTCATACATTTCCATGCTATTCTGTTTGACCGTTTATGATTTTTATCACACTTCAGTGATTTCAGTTCAGTTTATTGTGATCCAAGTTCAATAATTTTTCATTTACATGACTCGGTTGTGACTTTGAGCCACTCTTTTGTGAGTTACAAGTTTTTTAAGGAAATTCACAGTGGCTCTAATGACTTTCTTAGCACTTTATATAAGGGGTATACATTTCCATACATGTCATTTTGATTAACTCGTTGCGATTTTTATCCCTCTTTCGTGATTTTGATACCGTCATATGTGATTAACATTCCTTCCTTTATTTCATTGGCTTTTTTGGGATTTACATACGCTCAATAGGGATTAGCATTCACTCTTTTGTGATTCACACTGACTCTTCTGTGATTCGCATTGAGTTCTTGTGATTCGCACTGACTTTTTAAGATATACATTGATCATTTGTGGATTACATACACTCAATTATGATGTATATTCACTCCGTTGTGATTCACATTGAATCTTCCGTGATTTATAATGACTCCTAATTTCAATGTGACTAACAATGACTCATGCTGTGATTTTCATTTACTCTTTTGAGATTTACATTGACTCACTAGTGATTTTTATTCACTCATTCATGATTCGCACTGAATACGGCATTAATGAATGCTCAGCTTGTATATACATTATGTAGCCCTAAATAGTTCGACTGTAGTTTTTTTCTTAGGCGTTATCTTTTTTCTTTACTATTAACATGCAGTATTTATTCACTGTGTTCTTTTTTTTTTTTATCACTCGTTTAATCAGGTACATCATCGGGGCCATGCAGCGTCTAATGCTTCACCAGGTTTGAAATCGTCTTGCTGAAATTGGCCGACGCGGAATATCTGTATTTGTTCATGTGGTACACAAACACATCCGGACTTCTGTAACTGTTTCTCTGTTTTCATAACAGTGGATTTGTTAAGTCCGTCACTAGGACTAAAGCATGCTTACGAAAAGTATGTAAAACTGGTGGCCGGCAAGAGCCGCTTCGTCGGTGTGAATAATGGTAATGAGCTGTTTCAGCTCCTCCGTGAATGCGCCAAGATGCCGGTACATCAAGTGAAGGTTGGTGAAGTGACTGACTGACTGACTGACTGAATGACTGAGTGAGTGAGTGAGTGAGTGAGTGCGTGAGTGAACAAAAGTATTACTTTACAGATAGTGGGAGCCCATCGGCTTTCGTACGACATGGGCCGAGTGGTGGGCTGGACCCGGACCGGTCAGCCAACCACCATCGCCACGATGGTGGTAGACTTGCGGAAGGCCCATAACCCGCTGATCACCTTCTACCCGGGGTACTAGGTTGGTTTTGAAACTTTTAGAGAAAGAATTTATATTTATGTTTTTTACACATAAGTATGTATTAGTTTTATGAATCGTATGCTTTACTATTTAAATTCATGAAGCGTTTAAAAGGTATAGAAGAAATTATGTACTAGTTTATGTGGTAGAAATTTGAGAGCGCGCCAAATTTGAATTGAAAACATATCAAATGATATGCGTATTTACATGTACCATAATTTCAGGTGTACAGGAAACACCATTTGAGGATGTCATCAACATGCAGAGGTCTAATCAAGGTTGGTTTTGATACTTTTTATATACTTTTATATAAATTATAAATTAATGAAGTAAATTGGAACATAAGTATGTATTAGTTTTATGAAATGTGTAGGTGATTTTTTAATCCAAACTGAGAATGTATTAGTTTATGTGGTAGAAATTTGAAATCATGTACATCAGATGATATGCGTATTTACATGTACCATAATTTCAGGTGGCGCTGACCCATGGTAGCCACCGGTCCGAGTCCAGCCCGTCATCTCTTCGGCCGCCTCTCTTCATATGTTTGTATATAAATGTACAGGGTGGACCAAAAAAAACCACACAACTTTGTAGGTTAATAACTTCGTGAATACGAATCGGATTATTTAACGGTGTGCGTCATTTTCATCAGTAGATATTTGCAATTTTATAACAATAATTTTATTCAAAATTTGCAATGCAACCAGAAGTTATGCAACAATTTCTGAAAATTACCATTTTTCCAACCGGGCGGGAGTTTTCATACATATGGGTTACAAAAGATATTTTTTAATGTTTTATACGGCTCAGACAAACTGTTCTGGTTTTTTTTGCGTTATTCAGATAAAACCAAGTTAATGAATCTGTTTAAAACAAATTTTTTACTAACTTCATGATAGCAAACAGGCTGTTGAGCGTTGAGCACAAAACGTCCATATTGAGCATTTCATCAGTTTTAATAAGCTTTCTATGTGTCTGAAACTTGTCAAAAACATTGTTTCTTAAGTTTATGTGTAAATTCTGTCCTCTTTGTGCATATTTATTATTGTTAAAATGAAATTGAATGAAAGCCATTAAAAATGAAATGGGTTCTCAGCAGAAAAACAGCAACTTTTTGATAAAACTTTGATATCTTTTCGTAAAATTTAAATTTATCCATAATAATTATATGAATGAAAGCCAAAGATATACCAGTTAAAATGATGCAAACCGCAGTTCAATCCGATTCGTATTCCCTGAGTTATTACCCTCCAAAGTTGTGTGGTTTTTATTGGCCCACCCTGTATGTATATTCTGTACCAATAAAATTTTTACGACCAAAATAGTTTGTGGGTTGTTGAATAGGTTAAGTCGATTCTTATAAGGGTACCGGTGTACCACGCCGAAACAGTTTGGATACTGTTTAAGGATAAAGGGTTCAAATTTGATTTTATCGCTGTATAATGCGGTAGTTGACGCATGTGTGGATGAAAATGTTGTTTTGATAATGTAATTGACATGTAATTGTCATGTAAAAACTAAGGAACAATTAACACAATTAGTTGAGGTGAAAAATTATTGTTGTGATAATGTCATTGAATTTGATGAGATATAATGAAAAGTAAAAAAAACACTAACTTCATAAAGTTAATTCCCCTCTTCTCACACGCCCCTATGAACAAGCATATCGCTCGGTCTCCTAAAGACACATTAACAGACGCGCGTGCCCTGATCTCTAGATGGATTAGTGAAATTAGGATGCATTCATAATGGGGTTGCGTGCGGTAAATTCAAAATAGTTGAGGGGAAAAAAATTGTTGTTGTGATAATGTCATTGAATTTGATAAGATAAATTGAAAAGTAAAAATAAAAATTGTATGCAAACTTCACAAGGTAAATTCATCTCTTCTCACTCGCCCCTGTCGAAAACAAGCATATCACACGTTGAGGAGAGAGATCAGGCTATCGCTCGGTCACCTAAAGACACATCAACAGACGCGTGTTCACGGGCGCATTCATAATGAGGTTGCGGTAAATTTTGGAAATTTTCAGAAAAAGTATTATAAGAATACTAAGTGATAAAAAAGTATTGTTCTGATGAACATAAGAAAAATAAAATGGAAATAAAAAAAAATGCACACAATGAACGCAACCCTTGCACCATTCAACCAGCTGTATGTACACCAAGTGGCGGATTTTTGCTTAGAGAATTACCTTAGGCTTAAATAATTACCCTTTCCTTAGGCTTAGGCTTAGGCTTAGGCTTAGGCTTAGAGAATATATCATTTAGGCTTAGGCTTAGGCTTAGAGAAGTACCCTATTTCATTTAGGCTTAGGCTTAGGAGGGGGTGGAAGGGGAGGAGGAGTAGGGGCCTGAGGTATCCGTCTGTTATATAATGGTCGTAGTAAAAAATTAATCGGTTGGTGGGAAGATCGGAAAGACTGACTTTGCTGGTTATCAACGCTCGTTCATATATTGCCAATGACCATCGTCCAGCTCAAGCGCGATTTCATCTTTTTTATTGTGAGTGCGCACCAATTAACCGATTTTTCATTTGTTCTCGAGATTTCTGTAATTCTCAGTATCTGTTAATTTTTTTGCTTGTAGTAGAAGCAATTTTGCCTTACGCGGTTTCGATTTACTCGGTAAGGAAACATAAATTATTAACAGGCTGAGATTCTCCATCTAATCGTACTGAATTACAGGTGAACCTAGACGGCGTGGCGGCACATCCCGGACGTGGAGGACCTCCCGGAGAACATGGACCTGGTGATAACGATGGTCAGCCCCCGGCCAACCTGGTCGCCCTGGACAACCCGGCCCACCTGGTGAGGCTGCTCAATACTGTCCTTGTCCTGCTCGAGGTTAATCGATGCTCATCCCTCGCCGAATCGTGATTTGATAGAATGACTAGTTCCTTTTAGTTTATTTCGCTTACTAAAATACTACTTTTGTCTAACTTGTCGACATTTTGCGTTCCATTCTTTTTCAAACTAAACTTATAAAAATGGACTATTTTATATATGTAAGTAAGAGCGTCGTATGTTGTAAGAAACATAAATTTTAAATACCCTTTATACATAACCAAAATTATTCGAGGAGTTATAATGTTTTCGCCTGTGATAAACCAAAACCAAACTAATGTGAAAATCACGAATTACAGAATCGAGAAGCGAGTGTTATTTAGACATGAAATGAGTAAAACGGGTTTCAAAATTAACGCCACATAACTTACTCAAAACATTTCTAAAGTTTGAAATACTACAGAAATACAACTTTAGCTTTTAACACACATATAATAAATAAACAAAAAATAAAGCAACATAAAAATAAAGAAGTGTAATTTAATCAGCGTACTTATTTGAATAATTCCGCGAGAACCCATACCGGCCATATCTAGCATCGCAAGCCTGGTTTTATTAAGGATTAACTCGGTGACCAACTAAAACATTTAGTAATATTCACTGATTCTCAATGGCATAGAATATAGAAACAACACAAGCATGTGAAAAACAAATGGTTACGGTTGGTTTTGACGAATATGATTGTTCCGAAATTATCTTTGTTCGTTTACTGAAATCGTAATGGACTTCAACGATAATGGTCAATGCACACTTGGTAGTCCGGATGGCATATTTGGAAACTGCACCCACTTTTTGTCAGAATTTGTGCGACCCAACGACAGCGAATAACCATTTGATTGTTTGTACGGCTTAGGCTTAGTTCCGAACAAAGACTGTACGTTAGTAAAGGAGATAGCCTAACTTAGCCTCTTCG
This sequence comes from Daptonema setosum, assembly GCA_964036265.1. NCBI lineage: Eukaryota > Metazoa > Nematoda > Chromadorea > Monhysterida > Xyalidae > Daptonema > Daptonema setosum. The sequence continues at coordinate 1,887,240 of OZ038446.1, read as the reverse complement.
TGAATCAAAAATAAAAAAGTCGAATTTGGGATTCTGACAAAAAGTGGGTGCAGTTTCCAAATATGCGGTCCGGATGAAATGCCATGATTCCTCAGGTCCATGCCGGATTCCATAAAATTTCGACATTTCATTGTATCTCGACCATATCAGCTGTCCTTAAATTTTTTGATATTTCGACATTTTTGCTACTTCCTGCAGCTTCCGCGGTCCTGATGTTTCCAGCAGTCTCAACGAAAACAGAACTGCTGGAGATCTTGTGGACCGTTGTTCCTGTTATTGTGGTAATGCTAGTTCTCGCGTTTCCCGCAGTATCGGACATTTTTAGGATACCAGCATTTCTAGCAGTCCTGCTAGACTCTGCGGCAATCTCGGCATGTACGACCATTCTTGAAGTTGTCGCAGCTTCTGCAGTCCCGGCAGTTCTAATGCCTGCCGCATTCGCGTCAGTTTCGAAGCTGGATAATAGGTATACTGTACTGTACATACGTCCATGAAACTCCTCAATTCAGTCAGTCAGTCATTCGGTCAAATAACATGTTTATATACTATGTAGTCTGTTGGCATTAACTCGGTAAGACAGTCAGTCAGTCAGACTGTCAGTTAGTCGTTAGTCGGCAAGTCCGTCCGTCCGTCAGTCAGTCAGACAGTTAATCAGACAATCAGTGAGACAGACGACAATTTTGAAAGTTTTTTTTTTATTTAGTTGGGGTTTTTCAGTATGATTAGTATGAAATAATTTTAGTTGACGTATTCTAAGAAAACCATTAACTCACCAGTTATCGAAATCCGGTTTAGCTGGCGAAGCGAATCGTACGTTTGGCGGATTTTTTTGATGTGCAGATACAGCGTTCATGATGTTGGCGGCGTTGGTGAAGCCAGTGGTGGTGCCGGTGGACTGACAGACAAACTCACTCAACGACTGACTGACTGACTGACTGACTGACTGACTGACTGACTGACTGACTGACTGACTGACTGACTGACTGACTGACTGACTGACTGACTGACTGACTGACTGACTGACTGACTGACTGACTGACTGACTGCTGACTGATTGATTGATTGACTGATTGACTGACTGACTGATTGATTGATTGACTGATTGAGTGACTGACTGCTGACTGATTGATTGACTGACTGACTGACTGACTGACTGACTGACTGACTGACTGACTGACTGACTGACTGACTGACTGACTGATTGACTGACTGACTGACTGACTGACGTCTGTTTGAAGTGAAACAAAGGGTTGACATTTAATTACAAAAATCAAAAAGTTATTGTGAGGTTTACTGACAGGCTGAATCAGGAAATATGATGCCTTACCTTAAACAAGTGCAAACTTTTGAGCATCGTGAGTTGTGCTTGACGAAATTTATCTGATGTCATGGTCAACAAGAATGGGTTCTATAATCAATGAGTGAGTGAGTGAGTGAGTGAATGAGTAAGTTAATGAGTGAATGAGTGAGTGAGCGAGTGAGTGAGTGAATAAGTGAGTGATTGAGTGAGTAAGCGAGTGAGTGAGTGAGTGAGTGAGTGAGTGAGTGAGTGAGTGAGTGAGTGAGTGAGTGAGTGAGTGAGTGAGTGAGTGAGTGAGTGC
>OZ038446.1:1822486-1879986 GCA_964036265.1 Daptonema setosum | reverse complement strand
ATGGGGTTTTTCCAGTTTTCGAAGTCCGTTCAAAATTTCAAGAAACGCGTGGTTTTGAAAAAAAATTAATTTCTTCGGATCTTCAGGGGCAAATTGCGAAACAACCGTCTCTGTGACTGGGAAATTTGACTCCAATCGAACTAATTGTCAGTTGTCACTTAAGGTGAGAGTTTTGCAACTCTTGAAACCAAAATTCAGGAAATCACAATGTGTATATACATACATCATGACGTCATTGACACCCAGCCCCATCAGGAGTACCCTACCATGACGTTGGCTCATTTGTATGTTTGATCAAGCAGGACCGGTCAATATGAACGAATGAACGAACTCTATGTTCCTTTGAAAAAGTTTTGTTTTCATAACCAAATGAATCCTCTATACTGAGGACCATCGTTCTTATGATTCCACTTCATGACAATTTCACCGTATAATTTCCGCTCAATTAGTTATCGGGATGACTAAGGTCCTTTGAACCGTTTTTTTACGCTTTTATCAAAAATATTGATAGCCCTGAAGAATACAACTTCAGTGATTTTCAAGAATGAGCCTTCAAGAATTAGAAAGAACTTTCAATCACCAGAATTTCAAACCAAGCTTTCGTTTGATCTGGCGTCAAAGAGTTATTCGGTCCTTATAAACTTATGCATTTTAGATAACTTGAAAGAGTTTTTTTATAAGGTCAGTTTTGCCCTATATTTTTCGCTCTTATAACTATTAGAATGGTTGATAGCTTTTGAAGAACGTCATTTTACTGAGTTTTGCCCTATATTTTCCGCTCTAACAATCACTACATGTTTGTAGGATGGTTGATAGCTTTTGAAGATTACAATTTTACTGAATTTTAAGAATGACTTTTCAAGGAACATTGAATGAATTTTCAAGTACCAGATTCTCAAAGCGGGCACGTGTACTTTGTCGTTTAATCAGGCGTCAAAAAGTTATAACCTTTCTTTTCGGCCATTTTTTTTTGTTGGGTTGTTTCATTCGGATCAAGACTTCGCCGGGTCCCAATCACGTCATGAATGGTGCTTGCCATAGGCATATCATGAAAACAAGTTCCATGTCACTCTATGGGATGTTCAAGGCATATTCTTTACTGACCATCAGCCAGTAGGTCATTATAAACTTACGCGTTCTAGATTTCATGGAAATTATGTTTTAATGAACCGAACCAAAAAAATTATGCCAGATATTTCACGCTACAATAACTACGAGAAAGGTTGATAGCTTTAGGAAAATACATTTTACTCCAAATGGGCTCGAGTATCCCGATTAAAAAAAAAACAACAGCAACTAATATTTTTGAATCTCAATGACCATTCATGCACTGAACCAACGTTATTGAACCTGTTTGTTCAGGCATGCATACACGTGAATCCCAAGGGTGAGCAAATGTATAGGCCGCGACATTCCAAACCCCAACAATTATGTTTGAACAGTTGAGAATTGTGGTGTATAGGCCTCGTAATTGGTTATAAGAAAATCCAAAAAATGGCACAGAAAACTCATTTTTTGAGATTCCTGTTCTGGACTTGAGAATCTGGTTCTAAGAAACTTTAAAACGTGGCACAGGAAATTCATTACTTGAGAATCCGGTTCTGGCCATGCCATGGGTTCTCGCAGTTTTAAACCATTTCTTATAATCAATTATGACGCCTATAGTTTGAACGCATGCCGAAATTTGGATGGTACATATATATGTTGCCCATCCAGGGTTTCTTGTTAGCCAGAAACTTTTTGGCGCGCAGTTTGAATTCAAATCTGTTCTTGGCGCGCTTTGAAATTTACGATGTTGATATTCTTTTTGAAATAAAATTTTGAAAAAAAAATTAAATTGCACTCAATTCAAGGAATTCGTGCGTAACCGGCCCACAAAATTTATTTCTGAAAACAAAAAACCATGACCATGACGGCGAGAATCACAGACGAATCAGTTTGTGGAAAATAATCAACATGGATCAAGTCACATTTTGTGTTAAAGCCCTTATGTTGTTTCTTCAAACAAAAAGATTGCCCAAAACGTCTGATAATGAAACATCAGACAATCAGTGTTAACACGCAGATCAATCATCATCACCTCATGCTATACTGTGTTAAACTATGGTGTCCACATAGTTGAGTTGAGGCTAGTGATGTTTCATTATCAGACGTTTTGGGCAACTTTTTTGCTTTCAGAAACAACTTACGGGCTTTAGTCTACGGCTAATAAACATAGTCTGTCAGTCAGTTTCACTAAATCCGAGAACAGCTCGCATAATCCAATCACTGAAGCCCAAGCCCCATTATATGTAGGTTGTTCAGGGGTTCTTGTTATCAAAAATTAATTTTGTGGACCTGTTACGCACGTATGGAATGAATTAAGCGGGATTTTCGTATGTTATCCAAATTCAATGTAAAGAAAATTATATACAGTATTTATCTTAATTTTGAAAGCGCGCCAAAAACAGATTTGACTTCAAGTAAAAAAATTTTTTTGGCCTCACAAGAAACCCTGGATAGGCTTTACATATATCTGTTGCCTACATAACTTGTTCATCCAAACGCGAAGCAATCTGTTTATGTGTTCAATCACACGCTGGACTGAGCAGAGCATGATTCAAGAATGCTTCATTCATGCTTCAAGAAGCATTCGCAGGCTGAGTCCAGGAAATTCAGTTTTAATCAAAACTCAGTGGATCGAACGCGACTCCAAAATTTCTTTTTCTTTTTCTTTATTTCTCTTCGGAAACGTTGCATTCAGTCAGAATCCAAAATAGACCATAAAATGCAAGATTCAGTTTTATGGGGGTTAAACACTGATTACCTTCTTTGGTCATTTTAAAAACCAATTGTCCACCCTATAACAACCAAGCTATTCCTACATTCTGCCAATCCTGTTCGTCTGAGAATAAGCCCAAGCTCATTTCAACTGAAGCTCAACAAATCCTATTAATGCGGAGAACATGTTGCCTCGGCAAAGGTGGAAGAACGAGCTGTGATGTACAGGGTGTCCCATCCTTAACCACCGATGTTGATGGCTTGGCGTTTGAGTTGTATTGAGTCACTATCTTGAAGTTTCGTTTTCAAATAAACAAGTCTTTGGCAATTTGTTTGACGCCTACCAGAAGCTAATTGAACGTTTGTAGCTAATTTTACAAGCAATTGAAAAAATGCCCATGTTTTGGGCTTTTTTCTCTTTCTTGCGTGTTAAATTTTTGGCAAAAAAGCTAATAGAAAGACATCGAAAGAGCGAAGCATCACATAAAAAATAACAACACATCGTGGAACAGAAAAAGGAAATTGACCCCCTCAACTTTCGAGTTGGGTGCCTCCAAGAACCTAACATCGTTCCCACGGCTTCATAACCTGTGCCCATGCCATTTGCACCCATCACTTCAAGAATAAAAAGACGTGACAGGTTCGTATTCTCAGAACACTCCGGAGCTACGTGTTCCCTCAAATCATCCTAGAGCCAGGAGTTCAGAGGGTTCAGGTCTGACGACCTGGCAGATCACATAAGTTGTTCTTTTCTGCCGATAAAAGAGCCGGGAAATGTCTCATTGAGCCAATCTCGGGTGATGCTGGCATAATGAGCCGTTGCACCGTACTGTTGCAACAACAAGTCACCTTCACAAAATCAGTCGAATCAACAGAAATTAGTCGAAGCAACAGAAATTTTGCTACGAGCCAGGATTGTTCTGCAGCACGTTGTGCCAGCATCATTCGAGATTGACCCAATGAGATTTTTCCCGGTTGTTGGGAGCGTTGTTAAGATTTTGGAGGTACCCAAGTCGAAAGTTGCGCGGGTTAACTTCCGTTTTTCAGTTCCATTATTTGTTGTTATATCATATGTAATGCTTCGCTCATTAAGTGCCTCTTTATTAACTTCTTTGACAAAAATTTATCACAAAAGGAAGAAAAAAGCCAAAAAATAGGCATTTTTTCAATTGCTTGTAAAATGAGCTACAAACGTCCAATTAGCTTCTGGTAGACGTCAAACAAATTGCCAAAGACTTGTTTACTCGAAAACGAAATTTCGATTATAAAGACTTAGTAGAACTAAAACGCCAAGCCGCCAACATCGGCGGTTAAGGATGGGACACCCTGTACATCTGCGGTTCATCCAGGGTTTCTTGTTATTAAAAATTAACTTTCTGGGCCGGTTACGTACGAATGCAATGAGTTAAGCGCAATTTTCGTATGTTGTCCAAATGTTATGTGAAAGCATTTTATTTCTCGAAAATTTGAAAACGCGCCAGTAACTTTGAGAGTAATTTTGACAAACCGTTTAAAACGTGTGCAAGGTGTGTATTTGGCGCACCCGTTCGCTTGTTATGCGAATGCCAAAAGAAACAGTTAATTTCTTAGCAGTTTGAAAACGCGCCAAAATCATATTTAAAATCAAACTGTGCGCCAAAAAAGTTTTGGCTAACCCAAGATAGGCTATATGCGTAGGCACATCTGTAGGTAATAAGATCAGTGGACTGGACACTCACAAGGGAAGTGAATGATTGGGAAAATAACCTAAATTTTATTCCTCATAGCTGAAATTGAAAAAATCCCTAGTTCACTGAAAACTTCAATATTCCACGAAAATCTGCCTAAATAACCTATATCTATTGTAAGTACGTTTCTATTGTCAAAAATACAACGATTTTTTTAAAGAACAATATTTCGATTCCAACGGATTCACGTACAAAAAAAAACATTTCTACCGTATTCCGAGTTCAAACACTAACGACAAGACTTATAAACGTCACGATAATTTGACGACTGTCCCATCCGGTTTTCGCGACGTTCCATATTATTTGCGTCATTCGACGTCATTTGCGTCACGGATATGCAATAGCGGACGAGAAGTAGAGGAAAAAGTGGAAGTCCCCTTCTTTTGGCGGTTTCAAGAAGTAGATTTTTCTCCTTAAAGTGTAGGTAAAATGATTTTTTTTTTTGCTAATTCCTTTCTCTTGGAAAAGATTCTCCTCCCTGCGTGTTATTGTACCTACATATGTACTGGCGGAGGAGCTAATTTCCCAGAGGGAGGGGAATTTCCTCAAGAAGGAGGAATTGTTAAATTAGTGGCTATTTGACCTACACCTTGTGTTGTGAAAAATATTTAACTTTCTTCAACAGTCAAAGAATGGGGGATTTCCATTTTCCCCCTTCCCTCAATTTGGCTGAACATTTGATAGCCGTTTACAGCAATAACTGTCAAATTATATAGCTCGTTCAGGGTTTCTAGCAATGAAAATATTTTTTTAGTTCAAATCGCACCAAAAAACTGAGCATTAAGAAACCATGGAGAGGCTATAGCATTTTTATGGATTATAAGATTCAATTTGAAATCACCGTCGTCATTTTTCGGATTAAAATAGGTTTTTTATAGTTGTCGTTGTTCAACCAAACATGGATACATACATTGGATTATATCTATGTATGATGTATAAACCGGCGTATAAATCCCCAGATTTTGAGATGGTTCTCGGAATTATAGCATCCGGTTGAAAATAATGAAGTAGATTCAGAACAGATTCAATCGTTCCTGTTCTGATTAGAAAGGCAATATTTAACTTAAAATCCTTCTAATTTTATACTTGTTTTAAAGTTGCCTTCCCCTCAAGTTACAGAAAAAATGCCGAAAATCGCGTTTTCGGATGAAAAGAACTGATTTTTTGGTTTAGCTAAATGTTCATTTTGGGTAACGAATTTCTAAATTTGAAAGGTTAAATAATGGAAATAGAGTTTGCTGAGCTCAGTTCAAACTTGGAAATTCTCGAATACCATGTTTTGTGCTTGGAAAAAAAGTCATGGCGAATTTTATAGCCGCCATTTACAAATTTAAACCTGAACTCGGGCTTTGATGTTTCGAGCGTACCATTCATTTATCTTAGATAAACAAGGCTTAAAATAGTTGTTATTTGATGCATTTCATTTATTCATAAAATGAAATACTCCGTTTACCGTTTTCAAAATACAATAGCCCATGCATTTCGATGACTTTTTCGCTAAAAACACAATATTTTTATAGATTTCTTCAGTAACTTCAGGGCAACTTAAAAACACAACCACAATTAGAGGGATTTTAAGTTGAAATATTGACTTTCAAATGAGAGCAAAAACGATTGAATCGGTTGTTTATAGATCGAGTTATTTCACGTTCAAACGTTCAACAAAGTCGTATGGTTTTTTGGGCCACCCTGTATGTATGTCGATTCGAATTAGAACCTACATAAATGTCTATAAAAGTGAACTGTCATCTGCACATTGCGGATATAAATATGCCGAACATCAACAGAGGTTGACAAAAATAGAATATGTACTGCAAATGGAAGAACTTACAGCCGGAAAACCGCAACAGAGGCAAATTTCCGGAAAACAGAAACAGAGGCGAATTTTGAAACGAAACGTTTCGGAAAGTCATGATAAGTCGCAACTGTTTTTGCAACTGACTACAAAGGAACCCTTATAGGTTAAATAAATATGTTTTTTTGAGACTGAAACGAAATTCGCCAATTTTCTCGGTAATAAAAAAATATTCTGTGCGTATGATTCTTTGCAGACCTGGACTGGAATTCTTAAGGGTGCTTTCAGAGTAAAAAGGAAAGTAAAAAGGAAAGTAAAACGGAAAGTAAAATCTGTAAACCCATTGACTGAAAACAAAATTTCGGGAACAAAACTGACTTTCCGGTCAATTGGTTTACAGATTTCACTTTCCGTTTTACTTTCCTTTTTACTTTCCTTTTTACTTTCCTTTTTACTTTCCTTTTTACTTTCCTTTTTACTCTGAAAGCACGCTAACCGATTTTATTTTCATCATTCTTTCCATGTGAAAACAAGATGTAAAGAAAGATGTATGGAAGGATGTAAGGAAATGTAAGGATAATAGTAAACCAATAAGGCTGCGATAAAGAACGGGTGGTTGTGTATTTGTTTAATCATAATTAATGCATTCTCATTTGATTAAGAGCCTGAATTCTGTAGAATTGTTCTCCGATACGAGAAAATCACTAAACTCTCAGAGATTTTCAGAATGTTTTTTTTATTTGGACTTTTTCATTACCATATCAGAATGGTGTTTTCGTAGTGGCAGAGAGTTGAATGAACTGACGTGTCTCATGTCAGGTTTCGAACTTAGGACCGCCGGTTTTCGATACAGGCGCCCTACGCACTAGACTAGACAAACGACAAAGACTAGACTGTCGACAATGGTATGTTCCAGAGATTTACACATAGAAAACCTACACGTGCCTTATGTTATGAGTATGACAAACATATTTGGTTTCGAAATAAGGTCAGTGATTTTTTTACAATAAACATTTGCCATGTCACATTTACATCATTGGTGCCTTATCGGATTGTAATGATATCTGAAATTTGAAATATTGGATGAACGGGATTACAATATCATGTTCCATCCTGGCACAGCTGGACCGAACAGTGATACTGATACACTAGTTGAAACCTGAAATACTGAACTTATCTCCCGTTTTTAGCGCTGATTAAAGCTTGCCCGGGGTTTCTAGTTAACAAACATTTTTATGGAACCCAACTTTCACAAAAATTCTCACAATCGGATTCGCATGGAAATGGTGGATGTGGAAATGTGAAATGTGGCAAAGAAACGGCTTGTGGAAACATAGCTACTGTTCTGCAACTGACTATGAAGGCCTGTTAAGAAACCTGTCACATTTATATTTTGATTGATTAATGTTACATCCGCACATTATACTGGAATTATTTACGATCAGGCCACAAACGGACGAGAAGGGAAGGTAAAAGTGAAATTCCCCGCTCTTTGGCGGTTTAAAAAAAATCGAGTGTGTTTCATAAGGTGGATGTAAAATGACCTAATTTCTGCCAATTCCCCCCTTTTTGGGAAAGATTCCATCCCTTTGGAGGTTTGGATCGTCCACAGGTGGATCCAAGTATGAATGTTTGTTATATTCTACACATTAGCGGACGAAAAAGGGAGGGAAAAGTGGAATTCCTCTTCTTTGGCGATTTCAAAAATTATAATTTGTTCCCTAAACTGTGGATAAAACGGTCTCAAAACTGCGAATTCCCACCTCTTTGGAGAGTTTCCCCTCCTTTTGGAGGAGGAAACACCATAGACCGATACCAGTATTTGCATTAGAGAGATGAAAATTAATGCATTTTTGATACATGTAACGTATTGTACCTAGGACATTCTAAAGATAGACAAATGAAACCTGATATGATTATAGCCTAAAATTTGTATGTAACCTAATCCAACCGATAGAAGATGGGTTTCCAGTAACCAATGCCTGAAAATATGACAATTCGGTCCTACTTCAATGAAATGGAAAAAACGAGTGAAATGAGTGAAAGAATGAGTTAGTGATGGTGGATGAGTTTTGATCCAATCCATATGAAAAACTGGGTATAAAAACATCATGAATGAGTGAGTGAGTGAGTGAGTGAGTGAGTGAGTGAGTGAGTGAGTGAGTGAGTGAGTGAGTGAGTGAGTGAGTGAGTGAGTGAGTGAGTGAGTGAGTGAGTGAGTGAGTGAGTGAGTGAGTGAGTGAGTGAGTGAGTGAGTGAGTGAGTGAGTGAGTGAGTGAGTGAGTGAGTGAGTGAGTGAGTGAGTGAGTGAGTGAGTGAGTGAGTGAGTGAGTGAGTGAGTGAGTGAGTGAGTGAGTGAGTGAGTGAGTGAGTGAGTGAGTGAGTGAGTGAGTGAGTGAGTGAGTGAGTGAGTGAGTGAGTGAGTGAGTGAGTGAGTGAGTGAGTGAGTGAGTGAGTGAGTGAGTGAGTGAGTGAGTGAGTGAGTGAGTGAGTGAGTGAGTGAGTGAGTGAGTGAGTGAGTGAGTGAGTAAGTGAGTGAGTGAGTGAGTGAGTGAGTGAGTGAGTGAGTGAGTGAGTGAGTGAGTGAGTGAGTGAGTGAGTGAGTGAGTGAGTGAGTGAGTGAGTGAGTGAGTGAGTGAGTGAGTGAGTGAGTGAGTGAGTGAGTGAGTGTGAGTGAGTGAGTGAGTGAGTGAGTGAGTGAGTGAGTGAGTGTGAGTGAGTGAGTGAGTGAGTGAGTGAGTGAGTGAGCTATGCATGAGTTTGTAATAAGGCAATTTTTTCAACTTTCGGTATTTTAAGAAAACTGTAGTGTTAATCGATCAGATCTCCTTCAAGGAACGAAAGTGTCACAGTCACAGATGACGCGGGAAACACTGCCATGGACCACAGCCCAACTTCCAAAAGGAGGGGAATTTCTTCAAAGAGGGGGAGTTTGTGAAATTTAGACCATCTTATATACACCTTTAGGAACAAACTCCAATTTTCAAGCCTCTGAAAAGGGGGAATTACACTCCCCCCCCCCCTTTTCTCTTCCGCTGGTGCCATGGACGAACTTTGAACGTCTTAGAAAACAACACATCGGAATTCAATTAGTATTGGTCGAACACTTGAAGTTGAAGTTGAATCACTTATTCATAGCTCAATCCTGATTTCGTGTTAGTCAGTTATTTTTCATTTTATTCATTTTCCCACTCGGATAAAAGAAATGATTTGCAATCACGTTGAATTTTTATTCGAATTAGTAAACCAAATCTAGTCCTACCATGAAATTGAATTATGTCAAGTATCCTGGCAGGATTAGAACTCACGACCTTCTGTTAAGTAGACAGACGTGCTAACCGCTACACAACAGGTATTCTACTACGGTCTAATAATTTCGTAACTAAGACTGTATGACTGAATGCCGGTTGAATGTCAACATGAAAATCTGGTCATAAAACAACTAATTCTATGGACTCGTAATGAACAACCATGTACATACATATGGAATGAATGAACGCAATGAATTAGACACACTATTCTATTCGTATGTTTTCCAAACAACAGCGTTTCCAAACAACGGAGTTTTTCTCTCTCGAAAATCTGAATGTGCCGAACGAACAGAAGGAGCAGATTCGAATTCACATTGTGCGCCGGGAACTTTCCGTGTCAAGAAACACTAATAAGCCTATACTCGACTACCCGATTTTTTTTCACACAAAAATTTACATCCGATGGAGTACGTACATATGTAACTTGGAGTCTGATTCCATGTTATGCCTATGGCAAGCGCCATTCGTGAGAGGGACCCGGTGGCATATTTGGAAACTGCGGCCGTTTTTTTAGTCAGCATCCCGAATTCGACTTTTCTATTCTGGATTCACGAAGATGCTAGGCTAGGCTATCTCTTTTACTAACGCACAGTCTGTGTTCGGAACTAAGCCGAAGCCGTCCAAACAATCAAATGTTTGTTAGCTTTCGTTGGGTCGCACAAAGTACCGCCGCAGTTTCCAAATATGCAACCCGCTGAAGTCTTGATCCGAGCGAGACAACCCAACAATAAAAAAAACTGATCAAAACTTAATGAATATAACAGAGCAATATTTTAAAACATCCTGCGTTGTCAGGAACAAAGTTATCAATTGTCATAGCGTGACGGCGACAATCTCGAAGAGAACAGCATTGTCGTGTCGGTACATCGAGATTACGGTGTCTGTTCCGTTTTCTACGGTGGAGAAAGGGGGACATCTGAGTGTCCGTGACAAGTCGCAAACTTATAACTTGGCCAGGGTATCCTAGTACTGATATTCAGTCTGCTGGACTAAACCGTTACCACGGTATGAAATAAGTTTGGCGCTGCTGATTGTATGACTGACTGACTGACCTGACCTGACTGACTGACTGACTGACTGACTGACTGACTGACTGACTGACTGACTGACTGACTGACTGACTGACTAAGTGACTGACTGACTGACTGACTGACTGACTGACTGACTGGCTGACTGACTGACTGACTGACTGACTGACTGACTGACTGACTGACTGACTGACTGACTGACTGACTGACTGACTGACTGACTGACTGACTGACTGACTGACTGATTGATTGACTGACTGACTGACTGACAGCACATGCAGTACTGCGGTACATGCATGTTAGAGGTGCGATAATCGAATGAGCAGCGTTCGTTCAGTTGAAAGGCGGCTGAGAAACAAATCTCATTGAAAAGCGGATGAGAAATTCATAAAATAAATAATGTACTTCGCTGTCATTTTAGGAAGATCATTTTTTCAAAATTTTTAATCTGCTATGACGTATACAAATATTAGAAATCACCGGCGGACGAGCTAATCCTCCAAAGAGTGGAGAATTTCTTCAAAGAGGGGGAATCGACAGTTTTCAGGCCATTTTACCTACACCTTACGGAACTGATTCTACTTTTTGGAAAAGCCAAAGAAGAATGAATTCCACTTTTCCTGCTTCGCTCCTCCGCTACATATGTAGTTTCAGGAACATCATTGACTCGCAGAACGGAACACACCGAACGAATTTGAGGGGCCGGATTTTTTCGAGGGCACCTTTAGGCGTGCGGCCTTTCAAGTGCTGATCCGATACATCACGGAAACAAATGAGTGACTGAATGTGTGAGTGAATGAGTGAGTGAATGAGTGAGTGAGTGAATGAGTTAGTGAGTGAGTGAGTGAGTGAGTGAGTGAGTGAGTGAGTGAGTGAGTGAGTGAGTGAGTGAGTGAGTGAGTGAGTGAGTGAGTGAGTGAGTGAGTGAGTGAGTGAGTGAGTGAGTGAGTGAGTGAGTGAGTGAGTGAGTGAGTGAGTGAGTGAGTGAGTGAGTGAGTGAGTGAGTGAGTGAGTGAGTGAGTGAGTGCGTGAGTGAGTGAGTGAGTGAGTGAGTGAGTGAGTGAGTGAGTGAGTGAGTGAGTGAGTGAGTGAGTGAGTGAGTGAGTGAGTGAGTGAGTGAGTGAGTGAGTGAGTGAGTGAGTGAGTGAGTGAATTATAGAATGTGCTTCCAGTAACAACCACTCTTCGTGGCACTGAAGAAAGCAAATTGGTTCAAAGAACGTGAATAAAAATCACAAGGTTGGAACTACGTAAGTAAAAAGTGGAATTCCCCCCTCTTTGGCGTTTTCAAAAAAGATTAATTCGTTCGCTAAGGTGTATGTAAAAAAGCCTCAAAACTGCCAATTCCCCCTCTTTGACCAAATTCCCTTCCCTTTGCAGGTTTAGCTCGTCCGCCAGTGTTGAGAATAAAGTGGTTCAATGAATGAGTGACGATGAATTGAGCTGAGCATGATTGTAAAACGTATTAAAATAAATCCAAAGTGAGAAATTCAGACAGAAAATTGGTTTTTTTTTCAGTGACAATTACGAAGGATTATTCAGTCAGATAGATTAGTAAAGAGTTTTTGGTCAGTCATTGTGTTAAAACTATCCTTTTTTACCAAGACTTGAAATGTACAAATGTTGACCGGTAAATGTCACTTGATTATTGGGTCTGCAACATGGCTGAATGGCCGAGTGGTCTAAGGCGCCAGACTCAAGTGCAATGCTTCGCACGCGTGCAGTGCGGCCGAGTGTTCTGGTCTTCGTATGAAGGCGTGGGTTCGAATCCCACTTCAGTCAAAATGTTTTAATGAAGGCTTTCGGGAAATGCAAAAGTGATTTTTACAAGTGTTATGTACTTTAACTGTTTTATAGAGAAACATTTTTGTCAAATTAAAATTTTTAAATTCCTAATTTATTATTTCGTGAGGAACTATATTAAACGGCCTTTCAATAAAAACTCAAATTACCCAGATACTCAGCCAGTCAGTCAACCACTCAGCCAGTCAATCAGTAAGTCTCTCAACTAGTTAATAAGTGAGTCAGTCAGCAAAACATGCAGTATGTCAGTCATTTACTGATTTTGACATTTTATTATATTCGAGTTGGTAGGATAAACACTCACTCACTCACTCACTCACTCACTCACTCACTCACTCACTCACTCACTCACTCACTCACTCACTCACTCACTCACTCACTCACTCACTCACTCACTCACTCACTCACTCACTCACTCACTCACTCACTCACTCACTCACTCACTCACTCACTCACTCACTCACTCACTCACTCACTCACTCACTCACTCGCTCACTCACTCACTCACTCACTCACTCACTCACTCACTCACTCACTCACTCACTCACTCACTCACTCACTCACTCACTCACTCACTCACTCACTCACTCACTCACTCACTCACTCACTCACTCACTCACTCACTCACTCACTCACTCACTCACTCACTCACTCACTCACTCACTCATTCACTCACTCACTCACTCACTCACTCACTCACTCACTCACTCACTCACTCACTCACTCACTCACTCACTCACTCACTCACTCACTCACTCACTCACTCACTCACTCACTCACTCACTCACTCACTCACTCACTCACTCACTCACTCACTCACTCACTCACTCACTCACTCACTCACTCACTCACTCACTCACTCACTCACTCACTCACTCACTCACTCACTCACTCACTCACTCACTCACTCACTCACTCACTCACTCACTCACTCACTCACTCACTCACTCACTCACTCACTCACTCACTCACTCACTCACTCACTCATTCAAAAAAACACCCGTCTTCACAAACAGCTCTGCTTTCTGATTCCGACTTGCTCGTTCTCGCGGAAGAAAATCTCTGTTCTAAATACCTTTTTCTCCATGTCGCTCGAGCTAATCTCATTGTTTGGATATTTTTATATTGAAATCAAAAGTTTTTCAAATTTAGGAAAAAATCTGTTTTTTTTAAAGGATCCGCGCCCTTGTCTTGGTGCCATTGGGCACTGGTGGACCTTCAAAGAGAGGATAATCTTCCCAAAGAGGAGGAATCAGCAGATTTTAGGCAATTTTACCTACAGCTTAGACAACTAATTCTAATTTCTAAAATTGCCAAAGAGAGGGGGGATTTTACTTTTCCCACCCCTTCTGGTGCGCTAGTGCCACTGGGCTATACAGTGGCCGAGCCAAATTCAATTATCAATACACTATCTGTTGAGCTCAGACGTCAGGCTTGGTGGCGGATATTGAATCAGAAATTCTTCATTTACCTAAAAAAAACTTTCGAAAACCGAAATTTTTCCCTTGTATTTTTTTTACTTTATAACGCTAGAGAGAAGTTTTACACCGGAGAACCTTCCAAAGGCAGATAATTATGCGGTTCTCACCACTGGCGGACGAGCTAAATCCCCAAAGGGAGGGGAATTTCTCCAAAGAGGGGGGAATTGGCAGTGTTTGGGCCATTTTACCTACACCTTAGGGAACAAATTATGTTTTTTTGAAAGCACCAAAGAGGGGGGAATTCCACTTTTCCCTCCCCTTCTCGTCCGCTAGTGGTTCTCACGCTTCTGCGTACATCTGCTGAAATACGGAGCTGTTTGTCGGTGAATTCTTTGGTTACTTTGGTTGTACAGAATTACTGACTGACTGACTGACTGAGTGACTGACTGACTGAGTGACTGAGTGACTGACTGACTGACTGACTGACTGACTGACTGACTGACTGACTGACTGACTGACTGACTGAGTGATTGACTGATTGACTGAATCATTACTGAGAGTCGTTTCAATGTCTTCTTTTATCAGTATATATACCTTCTATTATTTTTGTTATTGCTGATGCTGTTTCCGTAGTCTCTCTGTCCTCCATTAGAACAGTTTTCAGAATACTCATTTGCATGAAACTGGTAAAACGATTTCAATATGCTTTCCATACACTGTCCGTCTTTCGTTGCATGATGCCGAGAAAATAAGTTATAATCGTATTTTTTGTAGGAACCTACTCGGTGTCTCTATCGATGAGAAGAATTTTGAGCTCTTCGTCCCAAGTTGCACTTGATCGGTCTGTTCTTACAAAAATAAATAATCATTATAACATTTTCTGTGTCGCGATTTTTCTTTTGAAATTTTCGATGAACGGCAGAAAAAATGAACTCAGCTCAGCCGCTTCTACGTTTCAGTTTGTGCTTCGCGATTCGCATGTATTCGTGTCAAATTCAGATGTTTATGAAAGTGCATTGTACATTTAGACGAGTAACAGTTCCTGTTAAATATTTACAACGTTTAGAACATTAAGTCATTCGTTCTATCATTAATTCAGTCTATTACTAAGTCTTTCAGTCTGTCCCTCAGGCGAATAAAAACCGGCATTTGTTTTTTTCAATAGTTTTATCACGTTTACTTTGTTTTTATTAATATTCCACGTGAATTCAATATAGAACTTGTAAATCGTAAATTGTAAGACCGATTAAAGTGGAGGGGTCGCCACTCAATGGAACCTGAAATCTGACATGCTGAGAGTTATAGTCCATTTATCAAGTTAAGTTTCATTTTAACCTGTCGGAGAATTTCCGACACGGAAATTATTTTCAAATTCGTGCGGTATTCCCTGCACAGGGGAGGCAAAAGCACCCGGCTCAACACAAAATAAAATCTTTATTTGGGTGCGTGTAATATTATCACAAGGTATCCGTTTATAGTGACAAAAATTCAGAAATATCAACTATTTAACTAGTGCGACTGTTTAGATAACCAACTTAAAACTGAAAGCCTGCTTGATTGGAACAATAGTTCCATGTTTTTATTTTTCTATTTAAGTTAATTTATTTCACGTAACACGGGCTCTCACCATAAAAAAAATACACGTTCACAAATTAGTTATCAATTTGTGCTGAGAGGGTTTATCTCGCCTTGATTATGGAGGGAGAGCCCGCTAATTTGAAAATAATTCCCGTGTCGGAAATTCTCTGACAGGTTAAAATGAAACTTAACTCGAAAAATGGACTATACTACTATTCGATAATGTTGTCCAAAAGTCATATAAGAAGAAAAACTTTTTTCTGGAAATGTTGGAACGCACGTCGAAATCAGTTCGATTTTAAAATGCGCGCTCAAGAATTTTCTGAGCATCAAGGAACCCTGAATGGGCTAAATTGTCATGCTCCGCATCAAATTGTTCTCTCAGCTTAAGAACAAAAAATATTTGAATTTCCTGGTCATAGTCAATCGAAAATACTATACATCTCTCTCATATCGTTTCGTTATGGATAGGATTCCATATTCGACCGCAGTTTAGGGACGATTTTCTGACAAATACATCAATGCCCGGCATTTATGGATTCAATATGAGTCACTAGCGGACGAGAAGGGGTCGGGAAAAGTGGAATTTCCCCCTCTTTGGCGGTCTCAGAAAGTAGAGTTTGTTCCTTTTAAGGTTTAGGTAAAATGCCCCAAAAACTGCCAATTCCCCTCTCTTTGACGAAATTCCCTTCCCATTAGAGGATTATCTCGTCCGCCAGTGCCGGCGGGTTTTTAGGCTAAGAGAGGATAAGCCGGTTGTTTGTTACTCTTATTCAACGCTTGAATTGAGATTAAAACGAGTAATCTAGGGCTTAGTTAGCTTAGGCTTAGGCTTAGGCTTAGGCTTAGGCTTAGGCTTGGCTTTGGCTTAGGTGTCCTTAGAGAGCTAGAAAGGGTGTTTTTTGATTGTCAACCGTTATTTACAGGTTGAATAACTAGCGGACGAGAAGGGGTGAGAAAAGTGGAATTCCCCCTCTTTGGTGATTTATAAAACCTAATTTTTTCCTGAAGGTGTAGGTAGAATGACCCAATTTCTGCCAATTCCTCTCTCTTTGGAGACAACTCCCTCCCTTTGGAGGTTCGGCTCGTCCGCCAGTGGGTTGGAGTGTGATGAAAAGTAGATATGGCGGGAACTGACAGCTAAGCGGCTGTTTTCCCTGGCGGAGTTCAGGAGTTCAGGAGTTTAGGAGTTTAGGAGTTTATGAGTTTAAGAATTTGGGAGTTTAGGAAAGAGCAAAATTAATTAATTCCGTCCAGTCATTTGTAGGGTAGTTTCAACAAACTTTCCGTACCTAGAAAAGGGGTGGCCACGCAAGTTCTAATTCAAAACTGATTTTAGCGTGCTTTCGAAATTTCGATTTTTACAAGACACGTTCGGTTCAGTGAGATTTGAAGATTTTTAAAGAGATAAAAGCTCATACACGACACTGCTAGACCGGAGGACCTGTGGTGTAGCGGTCAGCACATCTGTGTACTGAACCGAAGCTCGTGGGTTCGAATCCTACCAGGATACTTGAAATATTTTAGTTTCTTGGTGGGACTAGAATTCGTCTACTAATCGTTTCAGTCTCTCATTCAAGCATAACGGATATGCATTATATGTACATACGCATTATACATCATCCTACAGTAAAATTTCCCCCTGGCATGGTAAATTTAGCCTCTGATGAAGCAATAAGTTAGTCTGATGAAATTCTGTGTCCGAAAACCTCATGAGCAAAAAAAGTTCAGTCCAGTCTAGATCAATCAGTCAGGCCATCCAGTCAATCAGTCAGTCAATCAGTCAGTCAGTCAGTCAAACAGCGCATACTCAAGTTCAGTCTCTCAACAGAATATGCTTTATACAGTGGTGGAAAATTCGAAACAATCATGTAGTTTACCCTTATTCATTCACGTTTCAACCGATCTATTTATAGCCGGTTTCCTTCCGTGTTATCATAGACTGTAAAAAAACTACCATCAATCATAACAAAGTGCGTACGCCAGACATCAAGTTTGTCGTTACATGTTTGACGTAGTGGTCCCTCGAGAATTGAACTCCCGAGTGGCGACACCCGAGCGCCGGCCAATCATGACCACTAACCAATCGGCTATGACGACGAGGGTCACTTCGGGAAACATTGGTGTTTTACGGAAAGTGTGGAATCGACCAGTCACTGTAATATATGAGTGAGCTTTTTGATGTACTGTACATACCCTGCATGCATTTGATGTGCTTAGTTGAAACAATTAGCAAAAATAATAAGTCATTAGGTTGCTTAAGCAGTCAATCCTTTTGTCAGTCAGTCAGTCAAGTCAGTCAGTCATTCGGTGGATGTGTCTGTCAGTCAGTCAGTCACTGTAACGTATGAGTGTACTTCGGAATGCTGCCATATGCCAGTGGCTTTTTGATGTACCCTGCATGCATTTGATGTGCTTAATTGAAACGATTAGCAAAAAACAATCAGGCAGTTGGTCACTTAAACAGTCAATCAATCAGTCAGTCAGTCAATGGTTTTGTCGAACAGTCATTCAGTCACTGTATTAAATGAATGTACTTTGGTACGCTGCCTTACATATGCCCGCATGGCCTTTTGATGTACCCTGAATGCATTTGATGTGCTTAATTTAAACGATTAGCAAAAAATAATTAGTCAGTAGGTCACTTAAACAGTCAACCATTCGGTCAGTCAGTCAGTCAATCAGTCAGTCAGTCAATCAGTGGTTTTGTAAAACAGTCAGTCAGTCACTGTAAAATATGAGTGTACTTTAGTATACTGCCATATGCCAGCATGGCCTTTTGATGAACCCTGCATGCATTTAATATGCTTAATTGAAACGATTAGCAAAAAATAATCAGTCAGTTGGTCACTTAAACAGTCAATCATTATGTCAGTCAGTCAGTCAGTCAATCAGTCATTGGTTTTGTTTTTCAGTCAATCTGTCAGTCACTGTAATAAATGAGTGTACTTTGGTACGCTGCCTTATGCCAGCTTGGCCTTTTGATGTACCCTGCATGCATTTGGTGTGCTTAATTGGAACGATTAGCAAAAATAATAATCAGTAGGTCACTTAAACATCCAACCATTCGGTCAGTCAGTCAGTCAATCAGTCAGCGAATCAGTCAATGGTTTTGTCAAACAGTCAGTCAGTCACTGTAATAAATGAGTGTACTTTGGTATGCTGCCATATGCCAGCTTGGCCTTTAAGCCCCGTTTATACTCACACCGAAACAACAACCGAAACAGAGACCGCAATCTCACCGAAACAGAACAGCGAAACTAACAGCGAAACAATACCGAAACAACCATGAACACTTTTCAAAACAGCGCAACAAAAATTCAAAAATTCTGAAGAAAAAGTTATTTTGTAATGGAATACCTAAGAAAAACCGTGGAATTTATTTTTGTTATATTTTTTCTGGGCCCGCTGGCTCGGCCCGTTCCACTACTGTTGATTGTTTTGAATACTAGCGCGTGTTATAATGCATGCACGTGTATAAGCCCCCGTGTTATAGTGCACGCAGTCCACTCGAGCTATTGACGTCGGGGGCTGACTATGCGATAACATTAACCTTATGAAAACTTTCAGGGGGTTTATGGACTTCCTGAAAACATCTGTGATTTTTTTTATTTCGAGAAAAGGATTATTTTTGGTCGAATTCAGCTCGGCGGCCGGGCGGCGTTTCTTCAGATGCTTTCTTCAGAATTTTGCACGGCGGAGGGGCGAACAATCGAAATGATTTTACTTCAATAACTTTATCTAAGGGTTTTCAACAATGGTGAAAAGACCTCTGATCTTTTCGAATGTCAGAAACCGCTTAAACTAGCTCGATTTGGCCTATACAGGAAGTTAAAGAAGAATGAAGGCCTGAAGACCCTTATTGGTGTGTTTGAACCTAAAAACTAGTTATATTGACTCAAATCAGCAAAAACAACTTCAAGAATACCCTTTTAATTTTTTCAAAGTTCTTTTTTATTTTTCTCATCATGTTGCGGTATGCAAATATCAAAAAAATTTGATATTGGGGCAACAGGAACAAACTGTTTCGCTATCCGTTGCGGTGTTGGTTGCGGTGTTCGTTTCGGCGAAACGAGTATAAACGTGTTTCTGTTGCGGTGCGTGTTTCGCCGTACGTTTCGCCGAAACGAGGGAGTATAAACGGGGCTTTTGATGTACCCTGCATGCATTTGGTGTGCTTAACTGAAACGATTAGCAAAAAATAATCAGTCAGTAAGTCACATAAACAGTCAATCATTCTGTCAGTCGGTCAGTCCGTCAATCAGTCAGCGGTTTCGTCAAACAGTCAGTCAGTCACTGTAAAATATGAGTGTACTTTAGTATACTGCCATATGCCAACATGGCCTTATGATGTGCCCTGCATGCATTTGATGCGCTTAATTGAAACGATTAGCAAAAATAGACAGTCAATCGTCGGTCAGTCAGTCAGTCAATCAGTCAGTGGTTTTGTTTGTCAGTCAGTCAGTCAGTCACTGTAATAAATGAGTGTACTTTGGTATGCTGCCATACGCCAGCTTGGCCTTTTGATGTACCATGCATGCATTTGATATGCGTGCCCCCGATTTATATAGCGGCATATATGGCCATGATATTGTTTGCCCTATAGTACATGTATGAATGTACAACACGAGTGGCTCATGTACTCTGTTTTGACGCCAGGAATCAGTCTGTCAGTGAGCTTGTCTGTCTGTCAGTCATTCAGTCTGTCAGCTAGTCTGTCAGTTAGTTAGTGAACATGATGATGACCTTCTGTTATAGAGCTGAAGTTATCTTAGTTTATGTTTTTGTAGTAGCTACGACCATCATATTGTTTGCCCTATAGTATGTATGTTCATTTATAAATGTACAACACGAGTGGCTCATGTACCCTGTTTTGACGCCAGAAATCAGTCTGTCAGTGAGTTTGTCTGTCAGTAAGGCAGTTTGTCAGTCAGTCAGTAGATGTGTTTGTCAGTGAGTTTGTATGTCAGTTTGTCAGTCAGTTAGTGAATTTGTTGATTGATGATCCTGAACTATTTTACTCTTGATTTACCCATGATATTGTTTGCCTTATAGTAGGTATGTAAGTGTATGAATGTACAACACGAGTGGTTCATGTAATCTGTTTTGACGTCAGAAATCAGTCTGTCAGTGAGCTTGTCTGTCCGTCAGTCAGTCAGTCTGTCAAATAGTAAGTTTTTCAGTGAGTCAGATTGTCTGTCAGTTAGTGAATTTGTTGATTGATGATCCTGAACTCTGTTACTCTTGATTTACCCATGATATTGTTTGCCTTATAGTAGGTAAGTGTATGAATGTACAACACGAGTGGCTGATGTACTCTGTTTTGACGCCAGGAATCAGTCAGTCAGTGAGCTTGTCTGTCTGTCTGTCAGTCAGTCTGTCAGTCAGTGAGTTTGTTAGTCAGTAAGTCACTTTGTCTGTCAGTTAGTGAGTTTGTTGATTGATGATCTTGAACTATTTTACTTTTAACTTACGCATGATTTTGTTTGCTATATACAAGTATTAATGTACCACGAATGGCTCACGTATGTACTCTGTTTTGACGCCAGATTTCAGTATGCCCGTCTGCCAGTGAGTTTGTACATTGACAATCAGTCAGTTTGTCTGTCAGTGAGTTTGTACATTGACAGTCAGTCAGTTTGTCTGTCAGTGAGTTTGTACATTGACAGTCAGTCAGTTTGTCTGTCAGCTATGTGCATAGTGAGTATTATACTTATTATCCTGTTCAAAACGTAAAAATGCATAATCTTTTATGAGTTAAAAAGTAGTCCCAGTACTCTTCTGTGTTAATGCATTTGATGATTCCAAATGGTTTTTAGTGGGGTAACTTTCGCATTATCCGGATACATTTTTGTTTATCCAAGCACTGCTACAGTAATCAGAGATACATTCCTTCGGTTTTTCACTGGTGGACAAAACCTCCAAAGGGAAGAGAATTATCCCAAAGAGGGGAGAATTCACTGAAATTAAACCATTTTTCCTACACCTTACGAAAAAAAAACTTTTTTTTGAAGTCCCTAAAGAGGGGGGAATTCCCCTTCTTGTGTCCGCCTGTCAGTGGATGAAATTGGCACTCTCATAAGAAAGACTCCATTAGACCGTGTTTTCGTTATATGTAATTCCATTATCTTAGCGTGCGGAAATGTATCTACATATTTTGATTCAAAAAGGCTACTGGGCATACAACGTATGTTGGGCACCGCAATTTTCTAGCCATGCAACGTAGTGTAGCCGGCTTGTCTGTCACTTCTTCAGTCAGTCAGTCAGTCAGTCAGTCAGTCAGTCAGTCAGTCAGTCAGTCAGTCAGTCAGTCAGTCAGTCAGTCAGTAAGTCAATCAGTCAGTCAATCAGTCAGTCTGTCTGTCGGTCAGTCAAGTAAAAAAATGGGTTTGACGTGCTGAACCGATGATGATAATAAGAGGCACTTACAAATGAAATTTCATTACAATTTAGTTGTTTAACGCTGACAATTTTTCAGCTTCACTGTACTTACTGTATATTCGAGCTTTAAGTCAGTCTTCTCTCAAATAGCGAGTGTTGTGAGTGTTTGTCACGTTCCCAAGATGAATGCTTGACTGTCAAACAGTCAGTCAGACAGTCGTTTATGTTGCCATATAATGGCTTGTCACACAGTCACTTTCAAGACGGCTTGGAACGTCCTGTCAGGACAAGAACAAGTGGTGCGCAGTCTATGAGTATTTTGGCAAACCTTCATTCAGTAGTTAGTCAGTCATTCAGTCAGTCAGTCAGCCAGTCAGTCAGTCAGTCAGTCAGTCAGTCAGTCAGTCAGTCAGTCAGTCAGTCAGTCAGTCAGTCAGTCAGTCAGTCAGTCAGTCAGTCAGTCAGTCAGTCAGTCAGTCAGTCAGTCAGTCAGTCACTCAGTCAGTCAGTCAGTCAGTCAGTCAGTCCGTCAGTCAGTCAGTCAGGGGGGCATTCCCACCCGTTCATAACAAAACACATGTTGAGAACATTATGGTTGCATTACGAGTGCATTAACAAATTTGGCATATTGAAGGTAAAAAGCCAATTACTCAAGCTATGCGCTGAGATTATAGTGGGAGATACTGATGAGGGCTAACCACTAGAAACTCGTCTATCTTTAGGCCCGAAACGAGTTTGAAAAGTTTATGATACGGTCATACAAAGTCATGCATGCATTCTAGTTGTAATGAAGTTATTAAATTATCAGTCAGTCAGTCAGTCAGTCACTCAGTCAGTCAGTGACATTTTTACATGAAACACGTTGAGTAACATAAAGCCCACATTAATCTATCCGAATTAATTGTTTTTGCCAGCTCTTTCATCAGCGTTATTAATCATGGTCATAAGCTTCGTGGTAATGACCATGGTTCATGAGGTGGGATCAAAAGGCTATTGATTCTCTGTTTGGCTCTCGCTATGGTCCCACTAACGGTTGAGAGAAACACGAAAGTAGATTACACCCGCTTTTGCAGTTCAAAATACTGAAATTTGTTTGTTTAAGTTTCAGTCAAAATAACCTCAAAACAGCCGGTTCCCCTCTTTTTGAAGTATTTCCCTTCTTTTTAGAGGATTATCTCGTCCGCCGGTTTATGATACCAAAATGATCTGTATAGCTTATCCGCAAGGGTGCTTTTTACTCAGAAACGTTTTGGCGCCTTAATTTGGAATCAAATCTGATTTAGTGTATGTTCCAACTTCTAAGAGAAAAGGTTTTGTTAACCTGATAGGCTGTCAAGACCTGAACTGGACTTAATTCATCGCTTATGTGTAACAGAAGCACCTGTAACAGTAAAAAAAATTTATACCAAGAATCCCTTGGCTGAGCTATATCTATAGTCCAATATGATGTAACATTTATGAATTATTCAGCGGCGTACAAAAGCTGAATTAAGCTAATAATTGTATGTAATTTGAGCCTCATTGGTTTTAACTTTTAAGTAAAAATGGTGTTCTCATTTTCACCTTGAATTTATTTCTGTAAAATGACATGTTTTTACCGATGTACGATGAATCCGGAAGCGAACTTTTTCTTTTTCTCAGACAATTTTAACATAGATCATGCAAATTTTGTCATAAAAATTTCAACATAAATCATGTAATTTGTCATAACAATTTTAACATGAATCATGCAAATTGTCATGAACGCGATGATTTCATGGTCTCGGGTAGCAATGTCTGTTTACTCAGCTGCAGACATGTGTGAAACCACCACGTAGCCCCTGCAATCGTGTCAGAGAAACGTTTCATTTGAGACCTGTAGTAAGTTAAAATAACTCAACAGTCAGTCAGTCTCTCAGTTTCTCATTCAGTCAGTCAGTAAGTCAGTCTGTCAGTCAGTCAGTCAGTCAAAATCCCAAAATAGATTCCCAGAAATAAAGTTTCAGTTAACGAAACCAATTATTGTTCGTATGTCATTACTCCTCATTTATAGTGACATGCGTCTAGTCTACCTACATATATAGCCTATCCAGGGTCTCTTGTTACTCAAAAAATTTTTGGCGCGCAGTTCAAATTCAAATTTTATTTTGGCGCGCGTTCAAACAACAATGTACATAGAGCTTCCGTAATTCATTATGAGAAAAACCAAATTCGGATTACGACCGACGGATTTCCAGTGAATAAGATTTTTACCACGCATAAATTTTATTATTTTCATTCCCTGCCTTTTGAATACTTCCTTAAAATTTTTTAAAAATGTTATTATTGAAATGTTTAATTTTGTGTTTATAAAAAATAAATTCGGTTCCATTATTCTCGTAAAAATTATAAAATTGAATTATGGAACAAATTTAGCACGTTTGACGTCGAAAACTATCAAATTCGAATTTTGTCCCGAATCTGAGACAATTTTTTTGTCATAAGACAATTACCCGGCATGAAGTGACATAGGCATGTACACATCATGACTGGGAAAAATCTTATTCATTTGTTATAATGAAATACGGGTGCTATAATTTGTTTCTGAGGTGACCGGTTCACAGAAATAATCTTTGATCACAATATACAGTGACCAAGCTATAGGCGTCTGCAGTACTCCCACTTTCGGACAAGCCAACCCTACAAAACGAGGGGAATTTTCCCAAAGAAGGCGAATTCGCAAAAATTTGAACATTTACCTACACCTTAAAGGAATAACTCTATGTTCTGAAACCACCAAATAGGGGGAGTTTTCCATCCACTTTTCCCTTACCCTTCTCGCCCACTAGTGAGTACTCCCGAGTCAGTAGCGGACAAAGAAATTTCCAAAGGGAGGGGAATTTTCTGTTTTTGGGTCATTTTACCTACACCTTGGGGAACAAATTCCACTTTTTCAATCTCTCAAAGAGGGGGGAATTCCACTTTTCCCTTACCCTTCTCGTCCGAGTACTCCCCGGTCGGTATTTTCGCATCTCCTACCCCAAATCGAAGAATTCCACCAACTGTCCTAAAATATCCTGGAAATTCCTTTCGACATGTTTTGATTTGATCCTGATCAAGGCATATACGGCCGCACAAACTGGCTTGATTACGAATTACAGTATGATGGTGCCGTTATGCTCAACATCATCAGTTGGAGAGCGGAATAGTGGACGAGAAGGGGAAGGGAAAGTTCAGTTCCCCCCTCTTTGGCGATTTCTAAAAAAGTAGTTTATTCCTTAAGGTGTAGCTGAATCGGCGAAATTTCTTTCAATTAACCCCTCTCTAACAAAATTCCTCTCCCTTTGGAGCATTAGCGGACGAGAAGGGGAGGGAAAAGTGGAATTCCCCCCTCTTTGGCGTTATCAAAAAGTAAAATTTATTCCTTAAGGTGTAGGTAAAATGGCCTAATAACTGCTGATTCTCCCCTCTTTGAAGCAATTCCCCTCCCTTTGGAGAATCGGGTCCTCCGCCGGTTCCAGTTGGTCATCTGATTTGCCAATCGCACTGGCGGACGAGAAGGGGAGGGAAAAGTGGAATTCTCCCCTCTTTTGTGGTTTCAAAAAGGAGAGTGTTTTCCTTGAGGTGTAGGTAAAAGGGCCAAACAACTGTTAATTTCCCCCTTTTAGAGGAAAACTCCCCTCAGGAACAAACTATACTTTTTGAATTCATGAAAGAGGGTTTTCCCCGTGTCTGGTGGTTAAAAATAACTTACTTAAAAAATTACCTTGGTTAGAAAAATTACCTTAGTTAGAAAAATTTACTTACTTAAACAATTTCCTATGTACTTACAAAACAGATGATTCCTAATTGTGTATGTTTGTCTCCACTGATGGACGAGAGTAGGGAAAAGCGGATTTCCCCGTGCTTGGCGAGTTTTCAAAGGAGCAGTTTGTTCTATTAAAGTGCCACTCAAAGTTGCCAATTACTTTCTCTTTGGGAGAAGTCTCCTACCTTTGGAGGCTTAGCCCGTCTAAAAGCTGTCAATTACTTTCTCTTTGGGATAATTCCCCTTCCTTTGGAGGCTTAGCCCTTTCGCATGTGTTATTCCCATATTCCCGGGTATTCTTTGTAGGAGGAAGAAGAAGTTGAGTCGAAAAGCCAGAATATTTTGCCACACTTTTCCCCCTGGGAGTTTTGCTTTGGATATGTTTTTTCGGGGCAAACTGACCCGCCTAATCACTGATTGCAAGACTGTTTTCTCAATTCAATTTGTTTGTTACTGTGGTTTATCAAGTTGACTGAGCTTTCATTCGTTACAGTATATGATTTTTGTGTTTTCACAATATTTTTCTCGTCACATAACAATTATATATTGTGAAAAATTTTGTCAGACCTCATCGCTATTTTATATTTTATATTTTACTCGTTGCTTTATTCAGCTGCATTTGCTGATATCACCGTTATATTTTTTGCCCTTCATCTTTCATTAACCAAATACCAAATTTTTTTCCACCTCAAAATGGCAAGTTATTTTGTTGTAAATTTGTTGTGAACCCGTTAGCCATTACGTCAGCAGAAATTATGCCATTTTACCTACACCCTAGGGAACAAAATCGACTTTTTGAAGTTGCCAAACAGGGAAAATTCCACTTTTCCCACTTCCTTTCGTTCGCTAGTGGCGTCTTGTGAGAAAACGTTTTTTGAACACGCGCCAAAAACCGATGTGAAATAGCAGAGATTATGATTCACATCCATCTCGGTAAACGTTTCAATAAAAATAACTCCTAGTAACCAGACACTATAAAATAGCTACCCATGACCAGTAAAATAACAGCGCAGATCATAACATGTTACAGTATGTCATTTTACGTCGTAACATAACATGTTACGAATTACGATGCATGAATATTGATTGTCCCTTGTGTAACAGAATCATAATGCTTCATAAGGCAATTACATATGTACTGTCGTATTTGATTGATGTGTTAACTTTTGCGCTGCTTTAATATGGCTGGATGGCCGAGTGGTCTAAGGCGCCAGACTCAAGTGCAATGCTTCGCACGCGTGCAGTGCGGCCGAGTGTTCTGGTCTTCGTATGAAGGCGTGGGTTCGAATCCCACTTCAGTCAAGATGTTTTGGAAAACGTTGAGAGTGGTTTCAAGTCTGATTCAGGTTGTTTTATATTCGAATGTTTTTATGTCAGATCTAAACCATTACTTAGTATATTTTCGATAAGCGCATGGCTGATATCATTGATGTGATGAGTGAAAATATTGTTAAACAACTCACTCACTCACTCACTCACTCACTCACTCACTCACTCACTCACTCACTCACTCACTCACTCACTCACTCACTCACTCACTCAATCACTCATTCACTCACTCACTCACTCACTCACTCACTCACTCACTCACTCACTCACTCATTCACTCACTCACTCACTCACTCACGCACTCACTCACTCACTCACTCACTCACTCACTCACTCACTCACTCACTCACTCACTCACTCACTCACTCACTCACTCACTCACTCACTCACTCACTCACTCACTCACTCACTCACTCACTCACTCACTCACTCACTCACTCACTCACTCACTCACTTATTCACTCACTCACTCACTCACTCACTCACTCACTCACTCACTCACTCACTCACTCACTCACTAACTCACTCACTCACTCATTCACTCACTCACTCACTCACTCACCCGTTGATTCAGTGCCGGGTTTCGAAAACGGTCGTCGGGTTATGGTACTCAATTTATTGCCTCCTCCAAACTTCATCAGACATGAATGAAAACTACGTAACAACCAAGTTATTCAAGATTGAGTTGTTGCATTGCGTTCACCGCAATAAATATATATGCATTTTTTTACGTAGGAATTCCTGAAAACTTCTGACTTTGTGCTAAAAGTATTTTTTTGCAGAAACAACACACGGAATTTATTTACAGTTGTTCCAGAAAAGTACATATACATATATGGACTCTCCTAAGAAAGTGGGGTACTTGAATACATACAATATTCCTGGTATCCGAATACCATACATACATTACGACACTCGAGTAGACATGATGTTGAACAACAGCACCCTCAGGCCTCAATAACCTTTGCACTATTGCCGATTCGTACTGCATGATGATTAAGTCATCATCTTGATACAATAGCGGACGAAAAGAAGTGGGAAAATTTTCAAAAAGTAGAATTTGTCCATTAAGGTGTGGGTAAAATGGCCCGAAAATTGCCGATTCCATCCTCTTTGACGAGTTTCCCCTCCCCTTGTGGGATCGCCAGTGTCCTGATAATGTATCAAGTTTTGGACCGCCAGACTTCACAATACGTTATGCGAAATTGAATTTACATAATTTTTTTACTTTTTAAGGCGCGCAAAACTCAGTCTCGAATTTGAATTGCGCACGCAACTTTTCAGAGTAAGAAGAAACCCTGGATATGCTATACATTATGTACATACATACTGGTATTGTTTTGCTGGTACCAAACAACAAGCTTGACAATTCCATCTTCATCGTCTTTCACCCCCCCCCCCCCTCTTGGCATTGGCATGCGCTCTGACGCTCAGGTGGATTGAATTTCATCTTCAAGGCATTCACAATTTATTCAGAATTTGGATTCGAATTTTTCGCGCCTTTTTCCGAGAATGATAATTACATACAAACTTAACGGCTTGATGGTTTTCACTTCACATGCATACAGGAAGAGGCAGAGGTAAAGTGGAATTCCCCACTCTTTGACATTTTCAAAAAGTCGAATTTGTTCTTTAAGGTGTTGGTAAATGACCAAAAAAAATTCAATTGATCCCTTTTTGACGAAATTCCCCTTCACTTTGGGAATTAGCTCGTCTGTGAGTGTCAGTGTGTCAATTGTGAATAGCCTGACACCAGATTCCGGAACCCTCGCGGCACATGGTCGTCACGTAACATCTCGAAACGAAATTCGTCCAAAACAAATATTGCGAAAGACAATTACACAGGTGTGAAAATCTCTCACAAATATTGAGTTACTCCAGGTTCTATAAAATTTGTGAACTTTTGATAACATCACCAATAAAAAGTTTGTGAACTTTTGAAAACGTCATGTAAATTTTAGGATCCGCATTTAATCCATAAAAACCGTTTTTTGCAAATATCCGGAAGTGGTGGTCTTTAGACAGGAAATCTGACTTTTGACTAACCTGTCGGTTAACTTTTTATCAACCACCTAGTTTCATATTCATCCATTCAATAACACCAGAGTTTTTTTTCTTGGACTTCTTCATTAATTGAAGTTATAAGACACTGTAATACTATCAGAATCGGGGTTTCGTAGTGGCCAGAGAGTTGAATGAACTGACGGGCAATGGTGGAAACCCTAGAGCAACGCGTCAGGATCTGTGTCTCTCTCAAGTCAGGTTTCGAACTTACGACTGCCGGTTTTTTTAGGCCGGCACCCAACGCACCAGACGTAGAGTCATTAGTGCTATCAGAAACATGCTCACTAAGTCAATCGTTAAATTCATCTTAAATAAGTCGTGTTTTCTTTTTTGCTGACATGAATTTCATCTGATCTCGTTCCACTTTCTGGCGTCCAATAATAGCGAACAGTCATATTTATTGAGGAATGAAAATAAAATAGTTTTTTCGTATAGGATAAGTGAAGCAAAAACTACAGTTATTAACTGAATTTGTTTTTATTTGTAAAAATAAAAATCTAGTTCATTTTGCCAAAATGCCAGTCCCTGTTTCACTTTCCTAACAAAACTAGTCATCAATGTTCATTCCGTGTTTGGAGGTTTCAGTGACCTGTCAGTCAAAATGTTTTTTGTTCTTCGCTTTTATAAGATCAAAACAAACACAAGCACGGCCATTGCCAGGATCGTGGTTATTGACATACAGTAAGAATGTTCCAATGTTTGTCTGTACACGTTCAGACTAAATCGCGAAAGTCATCTTGTCTTCTGTTTTCTGTTCATTTCGTACGTCGACGTTGGGAGTTTTAGCTTTTGTGAGAAACCCTTTTAAGTGAAACTGAAGTTTTTTTTCACATAACGTTCGATACATAGCTATCGTAGAAAAATTGCCAGAAAGTCTTGTAAATCCGGTACGTTTTGTAGTCTTGATTCAGTGCAACGATGTGTTGTTTTCGAACGGAAACCGACTAATTTTAGGTTTCCGATATTTTTTGCCCCGACTTCCGTTGAAGTTGACTGATGTTTGTGATTTCGTCACGCGCGTGACTTATCCATTGTTTCTTGTTCTAAAAAAACAAATTCTGTTGCGTTACATGGTTCAAATTTGATGTAAAAATGTTTTTTTTTCTCGAAAAAGCAGATTTGAATTCAAACTGCGCACCAAAACTTTTTTGTAACAAGAAATATGCGTAACTAGAAACAAGCGTAACAAGTAACAAGCGTAACAAGTAACAAGCGTAACAAGTAACAAGCGTAACAAGTAACAAGCGTAACAAGAAAAAAGAGTAACGAGAATCCCCGGATAGACTAGAACCAGTGGTTACCCTCATTTTTGTTATCGGTCACTTTGAGAAAGAATTCTGTCGGCAGTTAATCAACCAGAATTTTGTCTAAAGCCCGTATGTTGTTTCTGCAAGTAAAAATAGTGCCCAAAACATCTGATAATGAAACATTACTAGCCTCAACTCAAATCGGTTGACGCCATAGTTCAACACAGTGTTGCATGGGGTGATGATGATTGATGTGCTTGTTAACACTGATTGTCTGATGTTTCATTATCAGAAGTTTTGGCCAATGATTTTGTATGCAGAAACTACATACGGGCTTTAACCTAACTTCTGGCACAGGAAGGAACTTGAGATGACTGTACGACGAAAGGTAAAAATGGTCTGGCTGACCTCAGATAAGGATATTTGGCAGAAAACGTTCTGTGAACCATGAAACGTCTACAGAGACAAACCTTTTTTAAAACGGAAAATTAAAAAGTAAACGTTTGTACTCTGTTTATGGTTGTAATTTTGCTAATTACGGTTCGACTAATTCGGTAGTCGTTCTTACTGTTACACCGAAAAAAATATTGAACATTTTAAAGACATTAATTGATAATAACAAAATGCTTCACGTAAAGGCTCGTGAAATTTTTTCAAGTAACAAAATACATACCTTGACCCCAGATTGAATACACTATAAAATTCAAATTTCTAAATTCACTACTGAAATTTGTTGACTGTACAAAAGGCACGAACGTATGGGATCGACCAGAAATTATGAATGCGCTATACAAGTATAATACTGTAGTCCACTAGCGGACAAGAAGGGGAGGTAAAAGTGAAGTTCCCCCCTCTTTGGCGGTTTCAAAAAGAGAATTTGTTCCCTTTCGTGTAGAAAAATCGTGTAACTTCTGTAAATTCCCCCTCTTCAGAAACATTCCCCTCTTTATGGAGTGTTGATTCGTCCGCCACTGCTATGTATGTAGTCTGTTCTGCTTGAGAAAGCTGCTACAACTTATTCTGTTTGCCACAGTTAATTGGACCATCCCGCCAAGGAGCTTCATATTGTCATTCAGTTATAGCTAGGTCAACGTAACTTGTTCATCAAAACTATTTATATGGACTCGTTGCTCTTAACATTATATAGCTTGGTTAGGGTTCATTGTCAACAAAAATTAATTTCGCTTGTCGGTTTCGCACGTGTGCAAATAATTAAGCGGACCTTCGGTATGTCGTCCAAACATTAAGCGAAAAAGTATTTATTTGTCGAAATTGAACTCAAACCGTGCGGGAAAAAAATCGATTTTTTTATTCAAACTGCGCGCCAAAAAGTTTTTATAAAAACATTTTTTGAAATTCAAATTACGTGCCAGAAAACTCCCAGTAAAAAGTAACCTTTGATAGGCTATAACAGAAATCTCGGAATTAGCTATATCAGAACGGTTCGGCGTACCGGTAGTGAATTTGAAATTCTAATTTCGCTCGCCAATTTCAGCTTCCGTCTTGAGTTATCGAAGGAGGTAAGGTAGAGTGTAGGAGTTGCTTTTTTGCAAGAGTTTGGCACTGGTGGATCTTTCACGAAGAATGTGCTTACCACTCACTCACTCACTAACTCACTAACTCACTCACTCACTCACTCACTCACTCACTCACTCACTCACTCACTCACTCACTCACTCACTCACTCACTCACTCACTCACTCAATCACTCACTCACTCACTCACTCACTCACTCACTCACTCACTCACTCACTCACTTACTCACTCACTCACTTACTCACTCACTCACTCACTCACTCACTCACTCACTCACTCACTCACTCACTCACTCACTCACTCACTCACTCACTCACTCACTCACTCACTCACTCACTCACTCACTCACTCACTCACTCACTCACTCACTCACTCACTTACTCACTCACTCACTCACTCACTCACTCACTCACTCACTCACTCACTCACTCGCTCACTCACTCACTCACTCACTCACTCACTCACTCACTCACTCACTCACTCACTCACTCACTCTCTCACTCACTCACTCACTCACTCACTTACTCACTCACTCACTTACTCACTCACTCACTCACTCACTCACTCACTCACTCACTCACTCACTCACTCACTCACTCTCTTACTCACTCACTCACTCACTCACAGACAACCCTTCCACGCCGGTTCCGCTCTCTCAAAGGAAGACAAAATAATGAGTTACTGCCGTGTTGCATGTTAACTTTATAAGGAGTGTATTCTACATATAAAACGGATGAAGAGTTCCTGTTATTCCATGAATTATACTTAAGTTGAAGTTTACCTATCTTTTTTTCCTCTGATATTTTTTATGCGATAATTATTTTGAAGTTTGATTTCAGGTGGCGTGAGTGAGTGAAAAATGTTGCGTGCACTTCATGATAAATAGACATACTGCATCTTCCGGTCAGGGAAAGTTTAGTCACACTATCGGACGAGGGCAGAAGTAAAAGTGGAATCTCCCTTCTTTCGCCGTATAAAATAAGTATATTTAGTTTTTTAAAGGTAAATACAGTTTCCTCAGAACTGCTTATTCGCCCTTGGCGGAATATGGGAGAATGTTTCAGTGACTGGTCAAGGTTGTTTTTTGTCAAGTTTTTGCCAAGTAACTAGTTCTATGAAACCGTTTCGCACATTTAAAATAAATACAATTTTGTGAACAATAAAAAAATTTTGAGGCAACTTTTTGATTTTATAGAAGAAACTAACCCGTCTTCCGGGTATACTTCAGCCACTTGCAAACGAGCCAATCTTCCAAACGGAGGGGAATTTTGCCAAAGATGGGAGAATCGGCAGTTCTCAGGCCATTTTACCTACACCTTAGGGAACAAATTCTACATTTTGGAAAAGCCAAAGAGGGGGAATTCCACTTTTCCCACCCCATCTCGTCCGCCAGGGCTTCAGCCACTTGCAGACAAGCCACTCGCCAAAGGAATGGCATTTTTTTATTTAGGTTAATTGGCACAGTTTCCAGTTTAGTACCATCCATACATACTCAATGAAAAATCTTCCTTTGAGACAGCCAAAAAAGGGAGATTCCGCGTTTCCGCAAATTTTCCATCCGCTACTGCTTCCAGGGTGTAGCTTCCGCCCACTGGCGGACGAGCTAAATCCCCAAAGGGAGGGGAATTTCGTCAAAGAGGGGGGAATTAGCAATTTTCAGGCCATTTTACCTACACCGTAGGGAACAAATTCTATTTCTTGGAAACGCCAAAGAGGGGGGAATTCCAATTTTCCCTCCCCTTCTCGTCCGCCACTGCTTCCGCCAGACCTGATGCCTTGATCGCCGAAGTACGCCCAGACGGTGTGGCGGATCAAAATAATGTTGTGCCACAATTTTCCCAAGTAGAATGTTGTTGGAAGTTTGCATTTTGGTTTCTGTACTTCAAAGCCACGTCACTTAAATGAATAAAAACATCTATAACTTTGATTCTGAAAGTTGGATTCACTGTTTATTTATTCCATCTCATTCGCGCCAATGCCGCTAAAGATGTACATACATACACGGTATCCCACGCGGCCTTGTTGGATTATATAAGGTGTCTTCTCGGAAGTATAACATACTGGGGCTTGTATAACTCAGTAAGGGTTTCTTATTGAACGTTTTCTGTGGGTATACAACTACATTGGTTCCAAATTTTTGCTAATCATAATTCAATTAGTTCTTCCCTTTTATTGGGTCTTCTACAAAGCTGGTATTATCCATGAACAAACCACTCCATATACAATGAATTCGGCGAAACATAAATATACAATTGATTCTGGGACGTTTTCTCGTAAAATCTTTTCCTCACTCCTAAAGCTATGCCATTAAGCTGTATGTTTGAATAGAAAATGATGTTTTTAAAGACCGAAGCTACATAGTTGGTATCATGCCGAATGGGGGTGGTTTTTGTTCCAGTTCAGGTAAACGAACTTACCATATCGATACCATACGGATAGACTATTTGGTCGTGAAGGAAAGGTTTTACATGCAATTTCCATGAAAAAGTCCTAACCCAATAATTGCACTGTGTGTATAGTGCTCAAGTTTTAACTACATGAAATATTTTTCCTCGACAATTTTTTACCCTAAGAATCTGGTAAACATGAGAAAAGTTTTATAGCGTTTCTGTTCCGGTAGAACTCTTCCACGAGTCACGACTACATCGAATATAGTGGAAATACCGTATTTTTGTTCTCTTGTACAGTTTAGCTCTCCACAACAATCGGTTTAACAACGTAGCTACACAAATGTTTTCTTTATTATCCTCTTAACAACCAATTATCAGCATCCACTTACCCATCGAGTGCATCATGAAGCATTTGCGTATCTTAGAAACACCAGCGGACGAGGAAGGGATGGAAAAGAGGAATTCACCCTTCTTTGGCAATTTTTAAAAGAGCAGTTTGTTCCTTAGGTATAGGTTGATCGGCCTCAAACTGCAAATTCACCATTTTTAGAGAAATTCCCATCGCTTTCGAAGGTTAGCTCGCCCGTCAATGCTTAGAAACGTCAAACACATTCTGACTTCAGTTTAGGCAATGCTAAGAATTTACTTCACGAATAAAAATCTACAGTGTTCCTTCTCATTTTACCTTCAATTATTTATTATAATTAACTTTATTGTTCTCGATCATTATAATGTGTTCATATATTATCATTTTATCATGATTATATTGTATTCGTTTCATCAATATATGTATATCATTTTATCATGACGTTTTATTATTTAATCATGATTTTTTATCATCCTTTCTAACGGCTAATTACCATTTTCTCCAATTGATCATGAAAATATTGATCGTTCGGCAAAAGAAATTTCGGTTTGTTTATCTATTTTTTACACTGTATAGGCCTTGGTTATGCCTGTTTTGCTTCTGATTAGCCACCCTGTAGTTCGAGAGGCTCTGGCGGACGAGTGAATTTTCCGAAGGGAGGGGAATTTTGCCAAAGAGAGGGGGAATCGGCATTTTTCAGGACACTTTTATCTACACCTTAAGGTACAATTTTTTGTTTTGAAAACGCCAAAGAAGGGGAATTCCACTTTTCCCTCTCCTTTTCGTGGAACGACCACGGAGGAACGGAAAACTGGACCCCCTCCCCTTTGGCAGCTCCATCGAAATGGAACTTGTTCTAATCTACAGAAGAAATCTTCCCGAAAACTGCTGATTCCCCAATCCCCACTCTTCGAAGGAAAGGAGTTCCCCTCTCTTTGGGGAATCGTCTCGTCCGTCAGTATTTTGAGGTCGCGCGGGTGATGGGAGGGTGCACGGGCGGACGAGAAGAGTGGAAAAAGTGGAATTCCCCCCTCTTTGGCGGTTTCAAAAGGTAGAGTTTCTTCATTGACATGTGGGTAAAAAAGACTAATTGCTGCCGACTCCCATCTCTTTAGAACTATTCCCCTCCCTTTGGGGAATTGTCTCATCCGCCACTGGGTTGAGGTCGTGCGGGTGATGGACGGGTGGATTAGTTTTTGTAATGAAGTCTGTGTTCACTAAGTCTCGGTAGAAAAATTAGGAGTACCCACATATTGGAGGTTTTCCAGTAGAGGGATTAGGCAACTAAATCCAAGTTAACGTCGCAGTATAGCATAGTACCTCGTACACATAATAAACATTTTCCGAATTACAGGGTGTCCCAGCGAGTGGTTCACGATTTGTTTTTTTTGAATAACTTTTGTATGCGTTAAGAAATGATCTGAAAAATTGGTCTGAATCTGAAAGAGACAACCCAAAAAACATAGAGGTACAAAGATATTCAAAGCTGAATTCGGCATTCATTCAAAATTCCAGAAAATTGTTCCGTTCTCATGACACTGTTCTAACGCTGAACCGAATTCAATACGAATAGCAACGAATCCATAGAAAAACGTATTGATAACAAGAAACCCTGATCAATCTACTGTATAAATGTACGGTGTATCTGGCGGACCAAACCAGTGTCAAACCTCCAAAAAAAAGGTGAATTTATCCAAAAAAATGATAATCAGCAGTTTTAGGGCTGTTATACCAACATCTTGGGAAAATAATTTTACTTTTTGGCATTTCCAAAGAGGGGGAAAATCCACTTTTTCGTAAAACCGCCATCCGCTAATGGCTTTGTGCACTGGCGGACGAGCTACTCCTCCAAAGGGAGGGGAATTTCCTCAAAGAGGGGGAATCGGCAGTTTTCAGGCCATTTTACCTACACCTTAGGGAATTAACTCTACTTTTTGAAAACGCCAAAGAGGGGGGAATTCCACTTTTCCCTCCCCTTCTCGTCCGCTAGTGGCTTTCGTTACAGTTTTTCGCCCGACAAACAATGGCACGTTAATTTCCTGTGTTGCCTTTCAGTCAAAACAGGATGCCATTGGCTGAGTTGAGTTGGTCCGTTGTTTTACAGGTTTCATGAAATTGATAGAAAAAATAGCTTTTTCAGTTGAATCTAAAATTGAAAATTCATGAAGTTTTCCGTTTTATCGACGCCAACTGACTGCAAATGGCTAAAAAAAACTCTCTTGTTCACTTCTACCATTAGCGGACGAGGAGGGGCGGGAAAAGTGGAATTCCCCCCTCTTTGGCATTAAAAATGTGGAATTTGTTTCATAAGGTGTAGGTAAAATGGCCTGAAAACTGCCTATTCTCACCTCTTTGAAGAAAATTCCGCTCCCTTTGGAGGTTTAGCTCGTCCGCCAGTGGGCTGAGTTGAGTTGGTTCGTTATTGTACAGGTTTTGTGAATTTGGTTATAATAACTCTACATACCACCGCCATTGAGATACATACTTATTAAGTTATTTCCAAATTTTTTTTTCTTTCTTCCTTAAGATGGTCTCTGTTCTATAAAAGTACTTTGAAAATCATTCCCTAAATGGTATGTAGAACTAAACCAATGTAATCAATCACTTTACCAAACCACTCTTTTTGTATTAATGTCTAAAAACTTTCCACTCCATTTCCGC
Organism: Daptonema setosum; assembly: GCA_964036265.1. Taxonomy (NCBI): domain Eukaryota; kingdom Metazoa; phylum Nematoda; class Chromadorea; order Monhysterida; family Xyalidae; genus Daptonema; species Daptonema setosum. The sequence goes on along the minus strand of OZ038446.1, from coordinate 1,842,822 downwards.
TACCACCAAGCCATGCCAATCCCAGAATCACTCTCTTTTATATCTTCCTTCAGCTTATCTCAGTTCCGAAGAATGACGTTTATGAATGCGTTCTCTCGATTATATGTTGGTGCGAACTTATTCTTTGAGATATTTTCTAACTCGATTTACAGATTTTTTTCAGTCAAGAAATTATATTTTTCGAATTCTTAATGGTAACAACCACCATATCAAGTTCCGTCCCCTCCAAGTCTAACTATTTTTATTACTCTACCATTTCAAACAATCACTTTCTTTTATTGCTTCCTTCAGTTGATCTCAGATGTATAAAACTGTAGGTTTTTGAATTAAGTTTCATTGGAAGTTTTTTTGTTAAGATGCTACAAGTCAATCTTTTGAGTCATGAATTAAAATTTTTAAATGAAACCACCTTACCAATTTTCGCCTCTTTCAAACCTTGAAACTTTTATTACTCTGCCATTTCCAACAATCGCTTTCTTTTATTGCTTCCTTCAGTTGATCTAGATTTTACGGCGTCAGTGAGAAAACGCCATGAATTTATCTGTTACGGCTTCTTACATGGCCAAATAGTGAGAGCCGTTCCAGAGACATTTTGGTTGGACACTTTGTGAACTGAGCTTTGGTACTAATGTTCCGTCGAGTGAAACATTATCTACTTCATAAATACCAGAAAAATACATTATTCCGTTTTCACTGCGAATATAAAAAACCGTTTTAGATCAAGACATTTATAAAAAGTTGCCATAACTTTAATACAATTCTGAAATATTTATCATTAATAGTTGTTCGCCTCAACTCAGCTGAATCAAGCTCTACGCTATAACATGCAATCATCATGTCCATCTGGTTTTGTACGGGCTAATAAAAAAGCACTATTCACTAGACAAACTTCAGTAAAAAACAGATAAAATTTCAAACATACAAGTTTCACGAACATTTTATTTTCTTGTGAATTTTTTTATCATTAGCTGTTGATCAAGTTCAAAGAATACATACATATGTAAGTCTGAACATGCAGGGAATCCTTCCCATACGATCGTTTCCGAAGGCTCAAATTATCTCTAATTTTCAGATGCCCTATATTCCAATCCATTTCAGATGGTACGCTTCCATTGGCGTACATACTTACATATGAGCGCATTTATACATGAATGTAGTAAGTTCTATCAGCAAGAAACCTATTATGGCTATCAATCAATCAATCGTTTTTGAATGCCCACTCTTTTGTATATCTTGCTTGGACAAAATTTCTTGTTATAATTTTTTTTAGGAACTTGTTGTTAAGCACCGCTACAATGAAATACGCAACTTTCTTGAGGAGTGTGGGTTGTTGCCCACACGTCATGTGAAACCGCGAAAACCACTTTAGGAGCCATTTCAGGCTGTGTTCAGGGGAACCAATTTTTAACGGAGGTCGGATATTTACTGCAAATTCGGACTAGCAGTCTCACCGGAATGTAACCTTGAAGAAAAGTCCTCATTTGAGTCCCCATAAAAAGTTTTTCCCCATCACTCCTCATTTCCGTCCGCTTAAGGGGGAAGGGAGAAGGGGCCGTTTTTCGGTCTTTTCGGTCACTCTTTCGGTAGTAGCACTGGCGGACGAGATATTCCACCAAAGGGAGGGGAATTTTGTCAAAGAGGGGGGAATTGGCAAAAATTAGGCTATTTTACCCACACCTTAGGGGACAAATTCTGCTTTTCAAAAATGCCAAAGAGGGGGGAATTCCACTTTTCCCTCCCCTTCTCGTCCGCTAGTGAGTAGTAGACCAGCTGAAATCATTAGCGGATTAGAAAAAAGGAGAAAAACGGAATTATTCCCTTTTATTAAATTTTTTTTATCATTTCGTCAAGTTGTAGGAACACGTAGTCTCAGAACTGACGATTCCCCCCTCTTTGGGGAAATTCCCCTTTCTTTGGAGGGTAGCTTTGTCGCCAGTGGCTCCAAGGGCCGTCCGACCTACTCAAGCATGGCCCACTTTCATCCAATTAGTCTACGCCAAAGGCGGAAAGGAAAATACCCATAAGAAGGGGAAATTCTTCCAATAAGGGCAGAATTGGCATATTTCAAACTGTTACCTACACCTTAAAGAACATAGTATACTTGTAAGCCGTCTAAAAGAAGGAATTTTTAATTATTTTCCCCCTACTGGTCCGAAAGTAGCCAAGTAAGAAGGAAAGTTCCATGACCAACATGAAGTGGTCACGATTTCTGTCAGGAATAGTGACGAAACATCTCAACGAAAGTATTTTAGCTGTTTTTCTTTGCTCTAAGCCAGAGGTTAGCGTTTGGTAAGGGTGCTTTCAGAGGAAAGTAAAAAGGAAAGTAAAACGGGAAGTAAAATCTGTAAACCTATTGACTGAAAACAAAATTTCGGGAACAAATTTGACTTTCGGGTCAATTGGTGTACAAATTTTACTTTCCGTTTTACTTTCCTTTTTACTTTCCTTTTTACTCTGAAAGCACCCTAAGAGTTTCTTGTACTCAAAAAGGAATTAATTGAAATGAATGAGGTCCCCCAAAAAAAATTCCGCCAACCGGCACAACCCCCTCCCCCAATCAATCGAGTTCAAAATCGGTGAGATGATTTTCGGTGAGTTTAATCGACCCCCCAGATTGAATGGAGCATTTTACGCAATGCAGCGCGAAACGAAAGATTCTTCTTCTACTTTGGTGTCTTAAAATATTTAATCGAAACACCACTTCAACAATTTTTACACCTTTACTTATATTTTATGAGCCCTGTTGACTAAGAGGCCACGCCTTAGTGGTGGTATAAGTGAATGAGGTGAGTGAACTCACCAAAATTTTCCACCAACCGGCAAATGCCCCCCTCCCCCTTGCCCCCACTCAATCGAGTTCAAATTCGGTTAGGTTATTTTCGAAAAGTTGAGTTTCGGTGAAATAATTTCGATTCGTTTCACTGGAGCGTTTACAAAGAAAAGCGATGGAGCGCGAAACGGAAGACTTTTATGAGCCGTGTTGACTAAGAAGTCGTGGTGCCTTAGTGGTGGTATAAGTGAATGAGGTGAATGAACCCCCGAAAGTTTTCCGCCAACCGGCACAAGCCCCCCTCAGTCTACATAGTTCAAATCCGGTGAGCTGGTTTTCGATCAGTTGATTTCGGTTAAATAATTGTCGGTGAATTTCGCCCCAGTTGACTGGAGCGTTTACGAAGAAAAGCGATGGAGCGCGAAGCGGAAGACTTTTATGAGACCTGCTGGCTGACTAAGAAGTCGTGGTGCCTTAGTGGTGGTATAAGTGAATGAGGACCCCCGACAATTCCCCGCCAGCCGGCACAACCCCCCCCCCCCCCCCATTCAATCGAGTTCAAAGTCGGTTAGGTGATTTTCGAAAAGTTGAGTTTCGGTGAAATAATTTTTGATTAGTTTCACTGGAGCGTTTACGTAAGAAAAGCGATGGAGCGCGAAACGAAAGACTTTTATGAGCCGTGTTGACTAAGAAGTAGTGGTGCCTTAGTGGTGGTATAAGTGAATGAGGACCCCCGAAAATTCCCCGCCAACCGGCACAACCCCCTCCTCTTCCTTAGTCGAGTTGAAAATCGGTGACCTGAGTTTCAATGAGTTGATTCAGGGGAAATAAATTTAGGTAGTTTCACTGACCCCCCAACCCCCAGTTGACTGGAGCGTTTACGAAAAAAAGCGATGGAGCGCGAAACGGAAGACTTTGATGAGCCCTGTTGACTAAGAAGTCGTGGTGCCTTAGTGGGGGTATAAGTGAATGAAGACCTCCGAAAGTTCCCCGCCAGCCGGCAAAACCCCATCCCCTTAGTCGAGTTCAAACTCGGAGAGATGATTTTCGATAAGTTGAGTTTCAGTGAAATAATTTTTGATTTGTTTCACTGGAGCGTTTACGAAGAAAAGCGATGGAGCGCGAAACGAAAGACTTTTATGAGCCGTGTTGACTAAGAAGTCGTGGTGCCTTAGCACTAGCGGACGAGAAGAGGAGGAAAAAGTGGATTTCCCCCTCTTTGGCGGTTTCTTAAAGTAGAGTTTGTTCCCTAAGGTGTAGGTAATATGGCCTTATTTCTCGAAAATTCCCCCCTCTTTGGGAAGATTCCCCTCCCTTTGGAGGTTTGGGTCGTCCGCCAGTGTGCCTTAGTGGTGGTATAAGTGAATGAGGACCCCCGAAAATTCCCCGCAACCCCCCAGTAACCAGTATACCGGAAATGAATGCCTTGGCCTCCTGGTAGTCATACGGGTGGTCGACGAATCTTCCTTCATGTATACCATCCAGCGCCGAGTTGGACGTACTTGGCAGTACATTCGATACATGCGGTATGAGGTGAATCGTGCGTGCGTACATGAAACGATATAAAAAGTAGATATGCATTGCTTCGTCCAGGTGTCTACATTGTCTAGCGTATCCTGTTTTTTTTGTATTGCACTTTGAAATTTGAATTCAAATCTGCTTTTGGCACGTGTTCCAGTTTTCAAAGAAATTTTTTTGCATGAAATACATAAAAATATGTACATGCGGTATGAAGGTTTACCAGAACGCTTACCAAATGAAGGTTCCAGAGAAAACTTGTTATTAAAAAAAAACAATATTTCCTGACCAACCTCTAATTCAAGATTCATAGATTGACCAAGCCTTAGTCGATTGAAAGTTCAGCTCCATCTAGTCTACTCGTATCCTGGGTTTGCCTGCCTGCCTATCCAGCGATTTTTTGTGAGCCAAAAAAACATTTTGGCGCGCAGTTTGAATTCGAATCTGTTTTCGGCGTGCTCTCAAGTTTTCGAGAACTATCATCTTTTTCATATAACAGTTGGATAACATACCATAATTATATTTAATTAAGAATTGTCAAAAAAAGTTTTTCATCCATCATTGTAAGTCATTTTTGGATTGCAACATGATGCACTATATCGTATCAGGACATTCACAATTGACTGGTCATTTGATTCGAATGCGCGCCATTTATATATTTAATTTAGTCTGTCAACTAATTCAGTATGTTATAATTATAAAGTTTGTTCAGTTTCTTTTCTGTGGACAAACTTATTCTTATGTAGTTGTTCGCACATACTGTATGTTGTCCAAAAAATCATGTGGAAACCAATCTCAAAACATGAAAAACGCGCCAAAATCGGATTTGAATTCAAACCGCGCGCTAAAAACTTTCCGATCAAAGCCAAAAATAGGTTTTTGATAAACTAATCCTAGATAACCATACACACACTAAAACTTTCAAAAACAACTCAAAAAATGACGAGCACTGAAACTCAATCACCGATTCAATTGTGCTTTGAACCTACCGATCCTATGTAATTACACCGCTCCTTTAAAGTTCATGTTAGTGTTCTTTGTCGGCCTTTCTTCTGGTCTGATACTCCTGATTAATGTCTTCCACAGAGGCACTAGCGGACGAGCCAAACCTCCAAAGGGAGGGGAATTTCTCCAAAGAGGGGGGAATTTGCAGTTTTCATGCCATTTTACCTACACCTCAATGAACAAATTCCATTTTTTTAAAACGCCAAAGAGGGGGGAATTCCACTTTTCCCACCCCTTCTCGTCATATAGTGCATAGAGGCAAGTGATCGTTCCATGCCTACAGTAGGGCACTATCGGACGAGAAAAGGGGGGAAAGTGGAATTCCCCTCTCTTTGGTAGGTAAAAAAAGGGCAGTTTACATACCCACTGATGTGTAGGTAAAACAGCCTCAAAATGGCTGTTTCTCCCCTCTTTTGGGAAGATTCCTCTCCCTTCAGAGGTTGGACTCGTCCGCCAGTGCAATAGGGCACTGGCGGACGAGAAGGGGTGGGAAAAGTGGAATTACCCCCTCTTTGGTACTTTCAAATAGTATAATTTGTTCCCTAAGGTGTAGGTAAAATGGCCTATTTTTTGCTAATTCCCCCCTCTTTGGAGAAATTCCCCTCCCTTTGGAGAATTTGCTCGTCCGCCAGTGCAATAGGGGATTATCATCCAGTTCTGCCTTGGCATTTATACAGTAGGTACATAGCTTGGTCACTTGGTCAGTATATAATTTGACTTTTAAATAATATTTTTTATTTTCATTCGATAATAAGCATACACTAGTTTTTTAAGCAAGTATCAATGATGCTGTCTGACAAACGCTAGAACGATTTGCATACAACCACAATCGGATTCCATAACATTCAGTAAAAAACCGATACTAATTGAATATAAATTAAGTTGCTTAGTGATGGGCTTAGGCTTAGTGATGGGCTTATGCTTAGTGATGGGCTTAGGCTTAGTCATGGGTTCGGGGCAGTGTGCACGTTGTTCTAGCATGTGTGGCATTGTATCAATGATTGACAACATGGGAGCAAAACACCATTAGGACCTTAAATAGAACTGTAGTTTATTTCCTGAAACCGGTCGCCAAACCCACATATAAAATGTAGCAATAAAAATGTTGTTTCTCACCGTTCCCTTCCCATGTGTTGTCGGTCTCAGCCCAGTCTGAACTGAATCCGTGTTCATTTTGTAGAAAAATCGCGGATCGCGGTATAGCGCATTCGATTGGGCATGTCTTTGTTTAGAAAATTATGTCATATGATCAGGTTTAGAAGCTTACAGCAGCAGCGGCATATCTTTATTTAAAATGCGCGCCCAACGGATCATGCGCACGTGAATAGAGTCAGATCGTGTTTGTGGGTCCTGTTTCGCTCACTGCTTGCACGTTTTTTTTCGGTTTTAGTAACTTCATTGGGGTTTTAATGATAAAGAAGCATTGTTTTTCGTTCATGAACTCCACTTCAAAGTATTATTTGAAACCAAAAGACAGTTTCAATGAATTCAACCCACATTTTTTTCTAGTCTGTAGCCATGAATGGTCCTTTAACAATACTTGCGAGCTTAATTGACGTTAAAGATCACTAAAATATTTGAAAAATTAATGTATCACATATGATGGTTGTGTTTCTGGGTTTATATCAGGTTTCAGGTTTCAGGTTTCAGGTTATATGCAATTCCTTAAGTTATAAAACATGTATTCATCACGCATTCAGCAAAAATTGGGCGAAAATTAGAACTTTTCTGGAATTGACTGTCAAAATCAGAAAAAATTCGAATGAAACTCAAGTCACACATAATTTTGTAGGCAAAAACATACTCTTTCGAATGCGCTTTACCGCTGTCACACAGCTTTTCTAGAACTTTCACAGTAATTCCTCAAATGCGCAACCTTTTTTGAGCCACCCTGTGAACTAGCCCTAGCCTAGCTATAGACATCAGGAGAGACAAATTTGATAGGCTGAATTTAGTCCCTTAATACAGTTTGCTAACGCAAGCAAATGCTGCGTGAAGTCACGTAAAAAAACCACCACAAAAACAGACCGCGCATTCAAATTTAGTATCCTAACCGATTGAGCATTCTAGTGTGTTCCCCTGGGTATACAACAGGCCTGCTTTATAATTCATTATGTTTGCTAACAGTGCTTGTACAACAGTGCGATATTTATTAAATATTCATAAATATATTGAAAACTGTTTGACTATATAACGGACTATACTACACAGTGGTGGTGTGGTATTTTCATATCGCATTCTGTTCTGAAAAGGAGAATGAATGTGAAAGCGTGCCTTTTTCCTGGTTATTTCGAGAGACTTATCAGCGTGTGACTTTTTGAATACATAGACTATGCGTGTTAGAATCAAAATCAGCATAATAATTTTCCGAAAAGTCCAATTCGGCATAGTCTGGTTCCTCATAGTCAAATTCGGCAAAATCCTGAATAGCAAAAAAAACTGGACCAGTAACAGTAACATGCACTCATTTCGAACTCAAATCTGCTTTTGGCGCGCATTTAAAATTTCGATTTTTTTATATATCATGACATTGGGATAGAAAAGGTGGAATTCACCCTCCATGATGTTTTCAAAAAGTAGGCTTTGTTTCCTAAGGTTTAGGTAAAATGGCCTGAAAACTGCCGATTCCCCCTCTTTGAAGAAATTCCCCTCCCTTTGGAGGATTAGCTGGTCGCCAGTGCGTTGAGCCCAATTCATTGGATATGTGGTAGAAGGGTCCATATAAAGCCCATATGTTGTTTCTGCAAGCAGAAATATTGCCAAAACGTCTGATAATGAAACATCAGACCATCAATGTTTTAATACGCGCATCAATCATCATCACCCCATGCTACGCTGTGTTAAACCATGGTGTCACCCGCGTTGAGTTGAGGCTAGTGATATTTTATTATCAGATGTTTTGGACAATATTTCTGCTTGCAGAATCGACATACGGGCTTTAAATGAGTATTAGTAACAAGAAACCCTGACCAAGCTATATCAAACATAGACCAGTAGGAACACATCTATCCATCATGATCACCTTGTATAAGACACATGCATAAGCCCGTATGTTGTTTCTGCAAGCAAAAATATTGCCCAAAACGTCTGATAATGAAACATCATTAGTCTCAACTCAACTCGGTTGACATCATAGTTTAACACAGTATAGCTTGGGGTGATGATGATTGATGTGCGTGTTAACACTGATTATCTGATGCTTCATTATCAAATGTATTGGGCAATGTTTTTGCTTGCAGAAACAACATACGGCTTTGCATGTGCTGTACGTGTACATGTTTCGTTTATCATGCAGTATATTTATAGCCGAAAATGAGTTACTATTCAAATACACATGAGGGAAATTTCTATAAACAACCTGTGGATCCACCATAACAGTCGGCAAACTACAGGGTGGCAAAAACATGGCTCTATCGAATGCGTTATACCGCAGTGTCATAAATAGCGTATCTACAACTTTCACAATATGGGTTCAAAAATGCCCCGGTTTTTTAGCCCCCCTCCCTGTATGTACTTGTTGGCGTTCGAATTGCGATATTTTCCGGAAAGAAATTACTCAAAAAAGCCTCTAATTGGCTAACAGCTAACAGTTTTTGAAAAATTGGTTCAGGATAAATGAAAAAACGAATATTTCATCGATACTGTTGTCGACTTTATGAAATTTTTGATCGAAACTTTTCTATTGGCTGACTGTTTCACCATAAGATTTGCCAACCCACCTTGTTCGTACAAATGGTTTTTCGGTAAAGTTACCTCCAGGGGATTGCGGTCACGGTTCCGGCACTAGCGGACCAGAAGGGGTGGGAAAAGTGGACTTCCCCCCTTTTTGGCGATTTCGAAATGTAAAATTTTTGTTCCTTAAGGTGGGGAGAAAATGCCCAACTTTCTGCCAATTCCCCCCTCTTTGGGAATATTCCCTCGTCCGGCAGTGGGTTCTGGAGCAGTGAAACTATGAATGGACGTCTAGAAAATGTCTACAGCCCATATGTTTTAGTGGTACCGAAACTGGTGATTTTTTCAATACTGGTGTTTCACTTTTGTTTCAGGAATGGTGCTTTATTCTGGTTTCACTACTGGTGGTTTAGTTTTGTTTCACTACTGGGGATTTCGTTTTGTTTCACTACTGATGGTTTCGTTTTGTTTCACTACTGATAGTTTCGTTTTGTTTCACTACTGATGGTTTCGTTTTGTTTCACTACTGATGGTTTCGTTTTGTTTCACTACTGATGGTTTCGTTTTGTTTCACTACTGATGGTTTCGTTTTGTTTCACTACTGATGGTTTCGTTTTGTTTCACTACTGATGGTTTCGTTTTGTTTCACTACTGATAGTTTCGTTTTGTTTCACTACTGATGGTTTCGTTTTGTTTCACTACTGATGGTTTCGTTTTGTTTCACTACTGATGGTTTCGTTTTGTTTCACTACTGATGGTTTCGTTTTGTTTCACTACTGATAGTTTCTTTTTGTTTCACTACTGATGGTTTCGTTTTGTTTCACTACTGATGGTTTCGTTTTGTTTCACTACTGGTGGTTTCGTTTTGTTTCACTACTGGTCGTTTAGTTTTGTTTCATACTGGGGGTTTATTCTTATTCAGACATAATTGTGATTTAATTTTGTTTCAATACTCGCGCTTAAGGTTTGTTTCAACACTGGTGTTTCAGTTTTTTTTCAATACCGGGGGCATACATGTAAACTGCACCCACTTTTTGTCAGAATTCGTGCAACCCAACGACAGCTAATAACCATTTGATTGTTTGTATGGCTTAGGCTTAGTTTCGAGCATAGACTGTACGTTAGTGAAGGAGATAGCATAGTTTAGCCTTTCCGTGAATCCAAAGAAAAAAGTCTAATTTGGGATTTTGACAAAAAGTGGGTGCAGTTTCCAAATATGCATACCGGGGGTTTAGATTCGTTTCACAACAACTGCTTTATTTCTACTTCGAAACTTGTTTCATTTTTTTATGCAGGTGTTTTGGTTTAGCTTCACTACTAGAGTTTCAGTTTCGTTTTCTGATGTGTACAATTTGTTTACAGGTGTTTTAGTTCCAGTACTGGTGATTTTATTTTGTGCTCAATTGCTGGTGTTCTATTTTTGTGCCAGTTTTGTAGAAAACGGAGCTTCATTTTTGATAGCAATCCGTTTTTTAAGATCCGTTCTCGTTGTTTCCAAAAGGTCATATTGCATGGGTATCACCAATAAAACATTTCCGTTTCGAACGCTAAGCGGATGAAAAAGAGATGGAATATGGAAATTCCCCGTTTTTGAGGATTGCAAAATATGAGACTCTTGGTTGATCGAAAAACCTGTAATTTTTTTACTGCAAGCCACTTTTTTCCGGAGAGTTGACTTCATCCGTCAGTGTTCGTTCTCAAGGACAGAATGGAATAGAAACATTCATTCGTAGAACGCATGCATGTATTTCATTAATTAAACCACATATGTACGTACGTACATTCATTTATGTATGTATTTTGGTACATATGTATTTTGGTACATATGTATTTTGGTACATATGTATTTTGGTTCATATGTATTTTGGTACATATTTATTTTGGTACATAGGGAATCTTTGCTGGGAAATTAAAATGTTCCTACAGATTTTTTTTTCATTGTATGGCTTACCCATGATTTCTTGTTATTCTGAAAGCTTTTGGCGCGCATTTTGAATTCAAAACAGCTGTTGGCGCCCATTATGTCGACAACATACAGTACAGTACGAACGTTGTGTTATGTATAGGGTGTCCCACGTAACTTGCAATATTCTGCGAGGCCGCAAATTTTTTTGTGGTGGAGCTATTTTGAAAATTAAAAAAGCAAATGATAGTCCAGTTTGTAAAGTTTTGTTTGCCACCTACCAGAGGTTTATTGTACAAACAGTGCTCAAGTTATGGCTACTTTTCCAGAAGTAGTCATTTTAAGTTTTCGATGTCTCATCGGGGGCTCTAAAAATTGTTCTAGAAACACAGTACATCATTGAAAAGTTAATATAAGTCTGAAAATAAGTTTTTGTGATCATTAATAATAAATGAGTTTTTTTAAATCATGATGGGACATATTTATACGTTGGATAACCACGCAGGAGTCATAAAAAGACATAAAAATCACAAACAAGACACATTACCGATTTATTCTCAACACCGTATTTTGAATCAGAAAACTACCTTTTTACATTCAATTACACGGGAAATGATCAGCTGTCATTCTTCTTGACAAGATAAAGTTATTTAAATAGGTTTCAACCGGTACTGTTGATCACCGAGCCCACTGAGATTTCAAAACTGAAAAAAACTTCTTTTGGAGAAATGAAAATATCTCGATCTGCGTAATAGGTATGAACTTCTAGTATGTGGCGAAAAAAAACTTTATAAAATGGGCTTTCATTTGCTTTTTTAATTTTTTAAATAGCTCAACCACAAAAATTTTGGCGGCCTCGCAGAATATTGCAAGTTACGTGGGACACCCTGTACATTGAGTGAGTGAGTGAGTGAGTGAGTTAGTGAGTGAGTGAGTGAGTAAGTGAGTGATTTAGTGAGTGAGTAAGTCAGTAAGTGAACGTACAGACCAGTATGAACATTGTGTTACACTCATTACAAATGCTGGTAACGGGTAAGAAATAGTTTTTGATAATTAGAAACATCTACCAAGTTAAGTGTATACCTCTTTTCCAGACTTTCTGACGGTACTGGCAGGATTATCGTCCTTTTTTAATAACAAGCGGAAGGCGGTATCCAATAGCGGACGATAGGGTGTGGAAAAGATGGAATTCCCCCTCTTTGACAGGTTCCAAAAGTAAATTTTGTTTTCTAAATTGCAGGTGAAATGTTCTGAAAACGGTCACTTCCCCGTCTTTGATGAAATTCCCCTCACTTTGGGTTAGTTCGTCCGCCGGTGGTGGTACCAACTACTGGATGGTATAAGACTGTCAGTGGTTCAAGAAAAGACACTGTTCCATGGGGAAAAACTTTCTAATAAAAAAATTTTTTAATAAAAAAATTATTTTTTCATAAAACTTTTTACATTAATTACAGGGAAAAGTTTTCTACCGGTTTACATAAAAAACAGACAAAAAACAAGTTGCAACGGAATGGTTCATTGCGTTCCTAGGAACTGTCATTAGGTTATTTCCGTGTTCTCGATGGTATTATGTCGCCATCACACTTTTGATTAAAGACTTGGTGACTTCAAGACGCAGTCCGACACGTGCTACAACACAGCTTCGAGCTCGAGTCTATGACTAAGCCTAAGCCTATCTCTAAGCCTAAGCCTATCACTAAGCCTAAGCCCATGACTAAGCCCGAGCCTATCACTAAGCCCGAGCCTATCACTAAGCCTAAGCCCATTACTAAGCCTAAGCCTATCACTAAGCCTAACCCTATTACTAAGCCTAAGCCTATCACTAAGCCTAAGCCCATTACCAAGCCTAAGCCTATCACTATGCCTTAGCCACAACATAAGGTATTATTATAATAAATTTGTATCAGTATTTTTAAATGAAGGTTGTTGAATCCGATTGTGGTGGTTTGTCAGACAGCCTTCAAGACGTCCTTTGCTGTAAGTGCGCATTTCTGCTGAACGTTATTCGACTATTCCGAGAGCTGTGGTAACTTTAGTAACTCATCGGTTGCGTGGTAACGGTTTTGTGTAAATAAATTCCAGTAACAAAAGTGCGGACTCTTATCAGAAAGTAAGTTATTGCGGTTTTTCAGCTGAAGAACAAAATCTAACATGATATTCCTGCTATAAAAATCGTAATGATATAAAACTATACTACAGAAAAATACCAGTCTTGTATGTATTTCGGTTTCATTTCCTAGTCTGCGTATGTTATGATAAGTAGTAAACTGTTATCGGTAAACGCCTTCCTGTAGTTATAGTTTGAATACTACGGACAGTGCAATCAGACATGTATCATTTCGAAACCGGACATAATTATGGGTGATGTAAGAACCACTGCAAAAAACTGGTGTACTACAGTATATCTGTTAAACGTTTCCTTATACAATGATTTGTGTATGTTATGATAGTACGCTACATATAGCTTGGTCAGGGTAACTTAATTAATATATTATTTCTATTTTCTCGGCTATTAGAATATAGCAATATTTACTATATTCTAAACAATTATTTCTAGGCACTCGTTACTACATATGTATATATGGTCGTATGCTGTTCAAAAGACTTGAAAGCGCGCCAAAATCAAATTTTGAATTCAAACTGCGCGCCAAAAAATTTCTGCGTAACACGAATCTGGAATAGGCCACACATAATATCGCTAAACTGTTTTCATAAAATTCAAACATGAACGTTATTCACTATACGTTGGCACTCACTCACTCACTCACTCACTCACTCACTCACTCACTCACTCACTCACTCACTCACTCACTCACTCACTCACTCACTCACTCACTCATGGCATCCTTTAAGGATATCATGTTACGGAAATGTAATTCCCTAAACTGGTTACTACCACGTATTGCCACGTACATATGCAATAAATTTGACGCACCGTTCGTATGTTATCCAACTGTTATGTGAAAGAAAAAAACCGTTTAGAAAAAATGATGTGCCCAGTTTCTTTAAAAAATTACTAGAAATTTGTTTTGATACGTTCATTTACAAGTTCACATGTTAAACTTGATGCTTTTTCGATGTTAATGATTTTTGATACGTTTTTATGGTACATATTTAGCTAGATAAGTCATGTAGAAGATACAGTACATGTCTGGCAATTCATTATATCTTGAATATGTATCTACATTTATACATACCTACGTTCGATTCCCAAGAGAAATTCGGGCTATGTATGTATGTATGTACCTTCAACCATTCATTGCCGAGATGTGACGTACATATGTATGTACATATGGATGTACAGTACCTAATCAATCTAATACAGACACAGCCCGGCCGTCAATGTTCAAGAATCAACAATTTTGTTTTTACTCATGACTTTCATATACTTACATATTTATAGAAAATGAGGGAGTTTATTTATTTTTTTTCCGAATACAGTGGACTACAGAAAAAAGACTGAAAAAAGCTACTCAATTGAAGAAAGGGTTCGTTTCAAGTTTTGGTACCCTTTACTGTTTGGTTCATAATAATAACACACAAGCACTTGAAAACTCAGCTGAAGATTTATTCGATTTTCACCCAATTTTTGTGTATTCAAAAAAATTGAAGTTTTATTTTCCTCGCTATGGTTCACAAGACGAACCAGAAAAGGATACGCGCTATTTCTGGTTTAGAAACTCTTCTTCAAGATTAAGGTTCAAGAAAACAATTCTGTTTCACAAGATGGATCAGAAATGGTCACATGCTCAAACTCAAGGTGCCTACCCTACGAAACCTGAAGATGTAAGTGTCGGCACTTCACAACTGAAAAAATTACTGGTTTCAAAACAACTTTCTTGACAGTTTACTATTGTATATAATTTTAGAACATTGTTTTCCAAGACGTTTGCTAGTTTAATTTTTCTGCCAGGGTTCATAAGATAAACCAGAAAAGATACATTTACGTGCAACCCCATTATGGTCCCTTTAGGACCTGAAGAAGAGAGTGTCATCGTGGCACTCTACTCAACCGAGGAAATTGCGATTTTTTCTTGCCATGGACCGCATGGGCGCGAACACGCGCGGACAAGAATAAAATAAAAATAACATAATGTAAAAAAATACAACGCTTTAGAATTAGAAGAGTGAAATTGTATTTTAATGTTATCTTACTAACTTATTGAGAGAACAGTTTCGAATACAAAAAAAATTGAAATTTCCTAAGGCGTTTCATTCAGAAACATCCCACGCCTGTTCTAGCGGAGCCTGGACTCATCATCTCATCATGTTACCGGATCATGACATGATATTGTCCCTATTTTTGGCTGTACATGTTTTCCCCCTCTTTCTCCCCCCCCTACGGACTAGACTTGACAGGCGAGTTTGGCTCGGTGCTTTCAGACTGCCACTCGGAAAGTTGCATTTTTTATTCGCAATTGTTTATTGAACGTTTCTGAACAAGATTTCTCACAGGCATGAAATGAAACCAGTATACATTTCAGGACTTGGAAAAGTCGTCATTTCGCATAAATAATTACGATGCCTATTGTTTTTAATACACATCTCTCAATTCCTTCCTGCTTGCTTAGTGGTTGGCTAAAAGAGCTATTTTATGTATACTGCTCATGATTGATTAGGCAAAAAAATTGAGTAGGGTTTGCGTATGATCCGTATGATTTTTCATTCAGTGACAGTTGCATACGAGATTTTGAAACCTCAAATTGGCTCAAAATGGTGCAAATACTTTAATTCTGAAGTGCTTCAATCTTCAGTGCAATAACCCGTAATACTTGATTTTTATGCATTTTTTATATTAATTACTTGTCTTTAATCTCGAAGAGATGAGCGCAGCCAATTTCTGCAGTAAGATTTTCCACCTTCAATGTTCAAAAGTCTTACAACGTATTGCAAAATGAAACACGATCAGCATAACTGTTGCTGACTATGAATTAAAAATGACCGGTACAAGTTTTGCCGTACAACTTCAAATTAGTTCGCTTCATTTCACTCTTCTTCATCCGGCTGACCAATTCTGGAACAGTTTTACGACCAACTGTCCATTACGAAATTAGACGATCCCACGCGGCAGTTAAAGTCTTCCTTCCTTAGTCCGGGTTTTATTGCCTTTGGTGGCCTGTGTCTTACTTGGTTGTTCCAGCACTGCAATGGTACTGACTGGCGAACGAGCTAATCCTCTAAAGGGAGGGGAATCTCTCCAAAGAAGCGGGAATTGACAGTTTTCAGGCCTTTTCACCTACACCGTAGGGGAAAAAATCCTACTTATTGAAGACGCCAAAGAGGGGGGAATTCCACTTTTCCCTCCTTTTCTCATCCGCTATGATGGTACTTGATAGTAGAGCTTGGTCAGGGTTTCTAGTTATCCAACGTTAATTTTGCAGGTCTGTTACAAACGTATGCAATAAAAAAATCAAAATTTTTGTATGATGTCCAAATGTTAGGTGGAAAATATTTTATTTTTGGATTTTTGTAAAACATGTAAAAACAAATTTGAATTCAAAAAAAATTTGACTAAGAAGAAAACCTGGATATACTGCTATGGTACTTGTGCACTAGTGGAGTTTGGGCAAGGCATCTTCGTGTTATCAGAAATTATTTCTATAGAACTGTACCACATACAGGGTGGCTCAAAAAAACCGTGGCACTTTTGAACCAATAATGTGAAAGTTATAGAGAAGCTGTGACAATGCGGTATAACACATTCGACAAATGATGTCATATTATTAGGTTAAGAAGCTTACAACGGCAGCGGCATGAAAATTTGTAAATGCGCGCCTTTTCACACAAAACTTAACCGAGTGTGTGCACGCGCGTGTGTGCTCTGTTTCGTTTACTACTTGCTTTGCTTTTTTAGTTTGAAAACGTTGATTTGTTGTTAAAACCATGTAGAATTGATCATTTAAACAAAAACGGCTTCATTTCATGAAATATTTGGTAACCGAAGAATTTTCAACGAGCTCATGCCGCGGCGCTTGCTTGGTGATGTCACCGTCATCAATGACCGTCTAACTCACTTTTTTTCGCGTGATTAACAAAAAATAAAAGAAAGATGTTTCAATTTCTTCTGTTTGGTGTCTATAGTAATGTTTTCTACTGTTTATACAGTAATGTTAGCAATCTACCATGTTTTGAAACACAAAAGGCACTATTTATATTGCCGAATTCGGCATATTTTCTGAAATTCGCCTTGTAACAGCAAATAATAGCAGAAATAAACTTCAGTCACATATCATTTTTTAAGTTAAAGTGTCCTCTATCGAATGCGCTATGCCGCAGTCCCATAGCTTCTCTACAACTTTTGCAATATCTGTTCAAAAGTGCCACGGTTTTTTTGAGCCACCCTGTATGTACGCAGTGCATGTATGAGTAAGAAAATTTGATTTTTAAAAATTCGATTTTTAAAAAACTCAATTTGAAAAAAAACATCATACGCGTCGAGACTTCCATGAGTTGTGAGAAACCCTGGATAGGCTATGCTTGCAATGACCTCATTTGATGGTGAACTCATCCAATGTTGAGTTATGTTCATGATGTTAATGAGATAACATTGTAATAAAGTGCTGTATTCTGTTCCAGATCACCGCAATAATTATTCTACCGCATCGAAAATAGACAGCAAACGATTGCAATTCATCGACTTCAACCAGCCAAAATTCATCCAGAACAAAAAAATAGATAAATACATGAATTTATTACTCGACAGAATATAACTCTTCATCTCCTAAATACATACATACAGGGTGGCTGTAAAGTAACGACGCGGTTTCTGGCTGCCGATTTCTCAAAAAATTTATATTGTATGACCAGTGTTTTAATAGCCAAACTAGCGTAAAAACACCTGAAAATTTGAAATATGTGGTCAGATTTGCCGTATTATAATTTTTTCGTTGGCTCTTTGTAAAACTTCTCTCAAAAAGCAAGATTTTTTTACTTCTTGCGTCCTAGACGGATTTTTTTCAAAAATAAATGCGTTATAGGACTTTAGAAGTTTACACAAGTCTATTACAATGATTTTTGAAAAATATCATTGCCGAATAACACTATTGGTGTGTTCTAATGGCCAAATCTCAACCTGCATTCACAAAGCACTTTTTACGTCAAAATTTCATTTTCGCAGTTTGCACTGGTTATCAACCTTTTATGATGCTTAACGGTGTGTTAAGACATCAGATTTGTGTCATGGGAGTTATGGAAGTATGATTATCTTACCTGGGAACTAAATCTTTGATTTTCAAAATTTCAAAAAATTCACGATTTTTTTTATTTATTGAGGTTTTTTGGCGGTGAAGTCGTAGGAATTATGTTTGTTTTAAAAATTTCTTAGCAGAAAACTCCAGTTAGCTTTTGTTTTTATCAAAATGAATCCTTTTTGAAACGAATTGATACTTATTTCGTAATATTATTGTCCGTTTTCATGAGATTTCGGTCAGTTTTGATGAAAAATAACGAAAATTCCATTAAATTTCGCCAAAAGTTTAATTTGAGCAATGCTATACTAAAATGAACTACATAAACGGAAATTTCAGGTATAATTACATATAACTGGAATGTAAAAGTTATTCATGCAATATAATAATTTTGAGAAATGGGCGGCCAGAAAACGCGTCGTTACTTTACAGCCACCCTGTATATGTAACGTCCCTCCAATATCAATCAGCGCAACTTCACTCAACAATGACGTGAGAATGAGCAAGATAAACATGATGACCGAGGTGACGATGACTGAGTGAAACATTATGCGTGTGGCTATCGCGTGGCTTTGCCTGCTAGTGCAGGGCGGTGTACAGCAAGCCAACATTGGTTAAACTCACTCACTCACTTACTCACTCACTCACTCACTCACTCACTCACTCACTCACTCACTCACTCACTCACTCACTCACTCACTCACTCACTCACTCACTCACTCACTCACTCACTCACTCACTCACTCACTCACACACTCACTCACTCACTCACTCACTCACTCACTCACTCACTCACTCACTCACTCACTCACTCACTCACTCACTCACTCACTCACTTACTCACTCACTCATTCACTCACTCACTCACTCACTCACTCACTCACTCACTCACTCACTCACTCACTCACTCACTCACTCACTCACTTACTCACAGGCATACTTATGGAGCACGATGTGGCTGAATGGGATTATCTCAAATTCGCTGGTGCCGTACTGAATGTGACCGATGATCAGTCCCTGCTCAGGTTCAATTCTCGATCACAACTCAATGTCGGTGACCAGGACGCGCAGGACAAAAGTGAGTGAGTGAGTGAGTGAGTGAGTGAGTGAGTGAGTGAGTGAGTGAGTGAGTGAGTGAGTGAGTGAGTGAGTGAGTGAGTGAGTGAGTGAGTGAGTGAGTGAGTGAGTGAGTGAGTGAGTGAGTGAGTGAGTGAGTGAGTGAGTGAGTGAGTGAGTGAGTGAGTGAGTGAGTGAGTGAGTGAGTGAGTGAGTGAGTGAGTGAGTGAGTGAGTGAGTGAGTGAGTGAGTGAGTGAGTGAGAGAGTGAGTGAGTGAGTGAGTGAGTGAGTGAGTGAGTGAGTGAGTGAATGAGTGAATTTAAGAGTGCTTTTTAAAAAACTTGCTTTTCGCTGCAGACTATCGCTTGTTGAGCTTGCATCTTTTAAAATTCCGATTTTTTTCGAAACTATACAGTTTAACTTAGCAAACGGCTCTAGCTACAGTACAGAACTTATCGCCCAAGAACTACATAGTCAGCGCTTAGGATATGTACAGGGCACTAGCGGACGAGGGAAGAACGAAAAGTGGAATTCCCCCCTTTTTGGCGGTTTCAGAAAGTGGAATTTGTTCCCCAATGTGTTGGGAACATGACCTGAAAACTGTCGATTACCCCTCTTTGACGAAATTCCCCTCCCTTTGGGAATTTAGCTCGTCCGCCAGTGGTACAGGGTTTCTTTCAGACGTTTTAGGCAATACTTTTGCTTGCAGAAACAGCATTCTGATATTCTTCCCGTTATGCATATAAAAAAATTATATAATGTTTTTAGTGATTGACATGGTCAAATCCCGACCATTTACACCGACATATGCAACCGCTGATTTCGGTATTGCGCCCCTATAACCATCGTTATTTAGACTATTCAGGGTTTCTTGTTAACCAAAAACTTGTTGGCGCGCTAAAAAAAAATTCCAAAATGAAATCTTTTTCACATCACATTTGTACTTTAGGGTGAAGAATTGGTTATTATATAGAATGGCCACAAAAATGTAATCAGTGTTTCCCCTATAAATCTGAATCTTGGATTTTGTGCTCAATTTCGGAATTTGACGGAATTGAATGTTTCTGAAAAAAATAAGAAAAAATATTTTCTGTGAAACCAAAATCCAAAATTCAAACTCAAGTTTTGGATTCACAGAAAAATTAATTTTTCTCTTTTTTTGTTTTTCACAAAAACGTTAAAATCTAAAATAGACCCCAAAATCCAAGATTCAGTTTTATAGGG
>OZ038446.1:1808020-1822286 GCA_964036265.1 Daptonema setosum | reverse complement strand
CAGAAAATTATTCGACGTCTGTAGCAAATTTTACAAGCTATCAAATAAATGTCAGTTTTGGCCAAAATTTATTCATTATTTTTAATTTCTCGAGCGAGGCACTTAACAAAATAGCATCAATCACAAGGCACCGTAAACAGGAAATCATAGGTAATGATCACATACAAAGAATAAAAAGAAAATAACACGACTTGTTAACTTCTCGACTTGGGCACCACCGAGATCTCGGCATCGTTCCCATCGATGAGGCACGGCTTTCAGGGCTGCATGGCGTGTGTCCACAGCAATGGCACCAATCTCTTCAGTGATAAAGAGACGTAATTTGTCTGAAATTTGTGACTTTTCGCTTACACGCACCCCACAACCAGAAGTTCCTCGTGTCTAGATCTGGTGACCAGACCACCCGAGATTGACTCGACGAGACCTTTCCTGACTCTTGATTCACAGACTACTCCATTGGCCTGCCTGGTCGCATATTGAAAACTGTACCTGTTTTTCGTCAAAATCCCAAATTCGACTTCTTCATTTTGAATTCATGGAGAGGCTAAACTAGGCTATCTCCTTCACTAACGTACAGTCTATGCTCGGAACTAAGCCTAAGCCGTACAAACAATCAAATGGTTATTAGCTGTCGTTGGGTTGCACGAATTCTGACAAAAAGTGTGTGCAGTTTACAAATATGCTGCCTGGTCACCAGATCTGACCCCACTGGACTTTTGGTTGTCGATTGATTTGAAGCAGCGCATATACGTGAGATACATATCCCGAGAACTTGAAAACTTTATCACTTATTTGAGAGATTGGTGCATTTTTTTTCTTTTACGTGCTTATTACCCATGATTTTCTGTTCACGGTGTCTTGTGATTAATGCTATTTTGTTAAGTGCCTTGCTCGAAAAAAAATAAAATTGGTCAAAATAGATTTTTTTTCGATGGCTTGTAAAATTTGCTGCAGACGTCGAATAATTTTCTGGTAGGTATCAAACAAATTGCCAAAGTCTCCTCTACTCCAGAAAAAAATTGCAGCCATAATGGTTCAGTACAACTCTAATGCGGAGCCGTCAACATCGGGACAAAAGGATGGGACACCCTGTACACAAAAACACGCAAAATGTAAGGCCGATTTTCTCGTTGATTTCCCAACGACAAAAAAAACCGAACACATCATGAGAAAGCTGAGACTCTCAGCTACAAAACCTGCCAAACAAGCAAATGCACCTTTGACTTTTTTTATTACCGTAATAAAAATGATTTTTTTGATTATGGTGATATGAAAAAGTCAAAAGTGCATTTGCTAGTTTGCCAGGTTTTGTAGCTGAGAGTCCTAGCTTTCTCATGATGTATTTGGTATTATTTTTCGTTTCGAACTCAACGAAAAAAATCGGCCTTACATTTTGCATGTTTTGTATAGAGAAATTCGGGTGCACGGTTTAGCCTTGCCAGTTTTGGGTTGTTTACGCGGTTTTAACGTGAACTAAAGATAGTTTTGAGTTCGCGGGAATAAACTGAGTCGATTTGCATCTAAATCTGGAAAATTTTCAATTTTCATTTTGGTCCGATTCTTGGGTGACCTTTATGTGCATCGCATCTCAAAGACTCACAAATCATCTGTAAATGGTGCAAATTTTAATTTGGTCTTCTGATAAATAGTTAATCGAATATTTATGTTGTCTCGTTTTAGTGTTTAAAACGGTCGGTTAACTGCAGACATTGCATTTCTAGCCCTAAAATGGTTCCAAAACTTTACTTTTGTCTGCCCGCATTGATTTATTAAATTTGCACGTGTTAAAGTTGCCGTGTTTATTTATGTAATTGATGTTTGCATATTGGACGTTATTGCAGTGCCTGTTGCTCTCAGCATGCTCCTGAGCGTGTTCAGTCTGCTGATTATCAGAGCTGTACTAAAAGACGGTAACAATCACCGACGGACTCACAACACGGTTCTTACTCACTCTTTCACTCACCTCACTCACTCACTGACTCACTCAATCACTCACTCACTCACTCACTCACTCACTCACTCACTCACTCACTCACTCACTCACTCACTCACTCACTCACTCACTCACTCACTCACTCACTCACTCACTCACTCACTCACTCACTCACTCACTCACTCACTCACTCACTCACTCACTCACTCACTCACTCTCTCACTCACTCACTCACTCACTCACTCACTGAGTGACTGACTGACTCACTCACTCACTCGCTGATTCACTCACTCACTCATTCACTCACTCACTCACTCACTCACTCATTCACTCACTCACTCACTCATTCACTCACTCACTCACTCACTCACTCAGTCACTCACTCACTCACTTACTATCTCACACACTCACTCACTCACTCACTCACTCACTCACTCACTCACTCACTCACTCACTCACTCACTCACTCACTCACTCACTCACTCACTCACTCACTCACTCACTCACTCACTCACTCACTCACTCACTCACTCACTCACTCACTCACTCACTCACTCACTCACTCACTCACTCACTCACTCACTCACTCACTCACTCACTCACTTACTCACTCACTCACTCACTCACTCACTCCATCACTCCCTCCTTTGCTCACTCACTCACGCACCCATTCACCACTCAGTCACTCACTCACTCACTCACTCACTCACTCACTCACTCACTCACTCACTCACTCACTCACTCACTCACTCTATCCCACAGCGAATCGATACAGGAAGAGACTACCGGGCGTCGTCGTCGTTCAGTCGCCCCGACAGCTATGGAAACGGTAATGAAGATGCATATACTTACATACAGGGTGTCCCACGTAACTTGCAATATTCTGCGAGGCCGCCAAATTTTTTGTGGTTTGGTTGAGATTTTGAAAAATTAAAAAAAGCAAATGAAAGCCCGTTTTATAAAGTTTTTTTTCACCACATACCAGAAGTTCATAGCTATCACGCATATCGAGATATTTTCATTTCACCAAAAGTAGTCATTTTCAGTTCTGAAATCTCAGTGGGCTCGGTGATCAACAGTACCGGTTCAAGCCTATTTAAAAAATAATTTTATCTTGTCAAGAAGATTGAAAGCTGATTATTTCCCGTGTAATTATATGTAAAAAGGTAGTTTTCTGATTCAAAATACGGTTTTGAGAATAAATCGGTAATGTGTCTTTTTTGTGATTTTTATGTATTTTGATGACTCCTGCGTGGTTTCGATCGATTATCCAACGTATGAATATGTTCCATCATGATTAAAAAAAACATTTATTATTAATGATCACACAAACTTATTTTCAGACTTATATTAACTTTTCAATGAAGTACTGTGTTTCTAGAACAATTTTTAGAGCCACCGATAAGACATCAAAAACTTAAAATGACTACTTCTGGAAAAATTGGCAGAACTTGAACACTGTTTGTACAATAAACCTCTGGTAGGTGGCAAACAAAACTTTACAAACTGTACTATTTTTTGCTTTTTTAATTTTCAAAATAGCTCCACCACAAAAATTTTTGTGGCCTCGCAGAATATTGCAAGTTATGTGGGACACCCTATACATACATACTTAGACACACAGCCTCAACATTTTACTCACTCACTCACTCACTCACTTACTCACTCACTCACTCACTCACTCACTCACTCACTCACTCACTCACTCACTCACTCACTCACTCACTCACTCACTCACTCACTCACTCACTCACTCACTCACTCACTCACTCACTCACTCAAACTTTCAGCTACGGAGGAACGCCGCTCGTCGCACAGCCATTTCGTCTGTATTACTGACGGTAGAATTTTTTGGCTGATTGACCTAATTAAATCACTATTTCAACTCACTCACTGACGCATCAACTCACTCACTCACTCACTCACTCACTCACTCTGTCGGCACGGCCGTGCCGATTACGTTGGATGCATTAAGCATCCAACTGATCGGTGATTGGCTGGTCGACACTCGAGGGCGGAGCTGACTAGTTAGAGGTGATCGCCGACAATTGCATGATCAGTTGTTGTTCTGCATGTCATGCGACGTATACGTCTAATTTGAACTCTTGTAAATGAAGTGTCTAACATTAACATGTTGGGCGTGTACAAGTAAGGCTTCTTATTAGTAAAACGTGCTTTCACGGAACACAACTCACCATCACGACTAATACAATAACAATCAAGATAAACCTAATATATTCCTTTGTCGTGACATGGCATCCGCTAATATAAGTCCAGTCCGCGACCACTTTCAATAACACACTGCCCAGTTTCAATCACGACTGAGGGTGATCATGATTTTGAAGAATGACAATATTCTTTCATCATGATCATCTACATCACGTCAATCACATTAACATCATCCAGCTTGTGTTCATCCCGCCCAGTATATCTGTGGTTCGACAGGGATTGAACATATGTACATGTTCTACGTCATATCCGTATTCACCCTGCCCAGTGTACATACAGCGGTGTGTTACCTGTGGTTCGACAAGGGTTGAACTCAACCTGTGCTTTCCTCTTCACCAGCATTTGTTTTTATAACGAACTGGTGGTGGAGCAACCACATGGTTTCAGTCATCATTCATCATCAACTACTTTACCTACTCAAGGGAAGACTTGAGTAGAGTTCAGGCACACTCATCGTTGCCTCACAAACATTATTTACCTACTCAAGGGAAGACTTGAGTAGAGTTCAGGCACACTCATCGTTGCCACACCGTCATCACTTACCTACTCAAGGGAAGACTTGAGTAGAGTTTAGGCACACTCATCGTTGCCTCATCAGCATTATTTACCTACTCAAGGGAAGACTTGAGTAGAGTTCAGGCACACTCATCGTTGCCACACCGTCATCACTTACCTACTCAAGGGAAGACTTGAGTAGAGTTCAGACACACTCATCGTTGCCTCATCAGCATTATACCTACTCAAGGGAAGACTTGAGTATAGTTCAGGCACACTCATCGTTGCCTCATCAGCATCATTTATACCTACTCAAGAGAAGACTTGAGTAGAGTTCAGGCACACTCATCGTTGCCACATCAGCATCAGTTACCTACTCAAGGGAAGACTTGAGTAGAGTTCAGGCACACTCATCGTTGCCACACCAGTATCAGTTACCTACTCAAGGGAAGACTTGAGTAGAGATTAGGCACATTCATCGTTGCCACACCTTCATCAGTAACTTACTCAAGGGAAGACTTGAGTAGAGGTTAAGGCACATTCATCGTTGCCACACCTTCATCAGTTACCTACTCAAGGGAAGACTTGAGTAGAGGTTAAGGCACACTCATCGTTGCCACACCACCTTCATCTATCAGAAGCTTGATACCTGATCAGCGTTGATTAGTCACCGTATTTCAACTCATCCGCTACTCATCCGCCATTCGACTACCCAAAAAACCAGTCAAGCGTTGTTTTGAACATTCGTTCGAATTTAGAACACACATTTCCTGTTCTGATAGCAATTGGCGTCTATTCTCTCTTCATTTGCGTGGACAAACCAGTCCGAACAAAGCGCGCATTGCCTTTTGTGACCTGAAGTTCATATACATACATCCATTTTTTGCGCGAGGTGAACATACATATCAATTATTGAAATTATACTAACGTCAGCATTTAGAACGAGGGACCATCCAATACACAATTATGAGGGCTCAATTCTTTAGATCCAAAATTAACGAGAGAGTGAATACTGTGGTAGCTAGAATTCAAGGCATAGATGAACTGCATGAAATTGCTAACTCTAAGCCTGACCCTACTTTGAAACTCCAAGAAACTAGCAGGTCCATTCAGAAACTGAGGGGTTGGCAGATTCAACTAAAATCGTTAATTAAACATTTGGATGATTGGGACATGGAATATTTTTCATGGGCATCAAAAACACCACTTGAATACCGAGACGCAGAGTTGAAAGCATACGAAAACCACATTTACATGGAAGGTAGTCTCTTTGACATTCGCGATGTATGTCAACAAAAACTATCTGCTGTTGTGGGCAAGCTGAATGAAGCTAAAGAACTCGACGCAATTCTGCCTTATATCATTGCTGCATCGAAACGTTCAGGTACACAAACAACTACAAAGATTGACACACGCGACATGCACTTTGATGTGCACCCCGCAAATGACGAGCATCAAACGCATGAGCGTGAGATCCAGCCTCAGCGTCAAGAGCATCCCGTTCACGAACAACTCATGGTAGATTCACAAGATGTCAGTCAACAATCACAGCAGCTTCAACAACATCAGTAGTCTGTATACCCCCATGAACTTACATCTTTTTAGTGTATTCATGTGCACCCACGAATGGATATTACCCGTTTCGTTATCAACTAAAAAGCCCATCTTCAACATTTCGTTGAAAACAGTGTATAATGCATGATGTAATTCAGGTGCAGATGATTTTGCGATATTTAGGTAATCTGAAAAGTAGAATAACATATAGAATTGTGTGTTTGTTTTCATATAATATAACCATTCGATTAGCTGAAATTAGCGTCTAATTGGTACATGAAAGGCTAATTTTACGCATGTGAAACGTGAATGCGGTAAGACGCGTGCGCGCCTTCATCAGACATCAAGGTCAATTCATATGCATGTAAAGCGTTTCACATGCATGCAGGTTTATTAAATAGTCATATGCACAAGTTGAATGTTAAAGATATTAGATAAAACGGTCAAACAGACAGAAGTTTTAATCCGGAATAAAGCCTGTTGGGATTCAATAAAGAGATGGTAAAAGTGAAGACGACATTTGATATGTATGAGGCGATTGATCTATATTACACATGAACATACATATGTACATGCGAGAATATCGGATGAAAGGTGAAGTCAGAAGCAGAGCGATTAGATTCGATGAATGAGCAACTCCTCAATTCTGTGGGTACGTACACTAACCTTCAGATTTTTCATAAAGTAACAAACATATTGGCTTAAATACGTCAAAATGAAGACACAAAGTGAAAATTAGACGTTTATCTGACACGCGCACAATGATGATGGAACGCGATGAACAGAGATTAAAGCACCCGGAACGAACGAAATTGGTGAATGAAGCTGCTAGGGTTCGGAGAGGCTATTTATACTAAACTTTGACCCAACCTTTACATTGCATAAGTTATAAAAACTATTTTGATTTTCATATCCAGGCTATGCATAAAAACATTTGAATCATTTCGCTAAATTCCGATCCCGAACGGCAATTTCCGATCCGCGGACGGCAATTTTCGAATGGAGGAAAACTGTGGTTTTCCAAGCGATTTTACCTGTTATCTATGGTTTTACCTTGATAATAATTTTGTTCTTAGGAAAACGTCAATGAAATCTACTATTTCCTGTCCTTCCAATCCGCTCTTAGAGCTACCGTAATCACTGTTTGTACATGTAATACATTGTAATACATTGTAGAAGTCAATTATCTGTTCATTCACTAAACCCCTCTGTTCTCTATCATGTGCAGCCAGTAAATTACACATCATATCAGCGGGTGAGAATGCATCGAGGAATGCAGATAAACATAGTTTGATGAATTGCAAAAGACTAACATTTTATTTCTAAAACAATATTATTTGAATCTCCGAATTTTTAAAGATCAGCATACTTGTGATGTCTCATCTCATCCGCTGATGGTAATGCTTCTGCTTAGTATAACATTGTAGAAGTCCATTATCTGATCATTTACTAACCCCCTCCGTTCTCTATCATGTACACCGAGTAAATTACCCCTCATATGAGCGGGTGAGAATGCATCGAGGAATGCAGATAAACATAGTTTGATGAATTGCAAAAGACTAACATTTTATTTCTAAAAC
Organism: Daptonema setosum; assembly: GCA_964036265.1. Classification (NCBI taxonomy): domain Eukaryota; kingdom Metazoa; phylum Nematoda; class Chromadorea; order Monhysterida; family Xyalidae; genus Daptonema; species Daptonema setosum. Next base: position 1,814,495 of record OZ038446.1, on the reverse strand, counting down.
AATATTATTTGAATCTCCGAATTTTTAAAGATCAGCATACTTGTGATGTCTCATCTCATCCGCTGATGGTAATGCTTCTGCTTAGTATAACATTGTAGAAGTCCATTATCTGGTCATTTACTAACCCCCTCCGTTCTCTATCATGTACACCGAGTAAATTACCCCTCATATGAGCGGGGGAGAATGCATCGAGGAATGCAGAGAAACATAGTTTTCCAAGCGATTTTACCTGTTATCTATGGTTTTACCTTAATTATAATTTTGTTTTTAGAAAACATAAAAAATCAGCTATTTCCTGTCCTTCCCATCCGCTCTAATGTGTTGATCATCTGTCAGTCAAACAATCAAACCGACCCCCCCCCTCCCTCCATCTCGGCTACCGTAATATCTGTTTGTACATGTATTACAAACCTTTACTTGCACTAAGTTTAGTATAAATAGCCCTCCTAACCCAAGTAGCTTCATTCATCGATTTCGTTAGTTCCGTGTGCTTTAATCTCTGTCATCGCCTTCCATCAACATTGTGCATCATTCACCGCCTGCCAGATAAACATCTAATTTTCATTTGACGTCTTTTTCTCTTTGAATATGGCTTTTATGAAATATCTGAAGGTTAGTATGCATACCCGCAGAATTGAGCTGTTGCTCATTCATCGAATCTAATCGCTCTGCTTCTAAATCCACCTTCCTTATTTTCGTACATATGTAGATCAATTGACTCTTACATCTACATACAATACAAATGTCGTATTCGGTTTTACCATCGCTTCATAAAACGCCAACAGGTTTTATTGCGGGATAATACTTCGGTTTGGCAGTTTTATCTATTATACTCAACTTTTGTCTTGTGGATGTGACTAATTATATACCCTGCATGCAGGTACTTTGTACTCCTTTTTCAGCTTTTCTAATACTATTTATAAATTCTTATTGACTAACGTTGATTATAATAGCATCCAAAGTCCGATGTTTCATAATTTTTCATGTTTTTATTGGTGTGCATAACATAAATATGTCTGTAAAGCGCAGAAAATTATAATCACTGTGAGGTACATAAAAAGTCTATATGTGAGTCAAAAAGTTTTAAAGAAAATACAATTCAATTTATACCATAACACATAAAAAGATCAAAGCCCAAAACCTCTTCCCTGTCATTTTCATATGAACCATAAAACATGGTTACCTGGATAATGTTATCTTATTAACTGGTGAGTTTCCATTCAAGTAGATCACACCACCACTCTCTCCATCTTGTCACATTCTTCTTCTCGCATCTCATTTTTCTCATCACCTGTCTTCTCAACTGATTTCTTTCCATTCTCACCTGATTCAGAGTCAGCCGTAAAGCCGAAACAGAAACAAGGTTTGTTTGGACTCAGTCAATCCTCACATATGTGTACGCGGTGATCTTCCTTCGTGAAACAAACACCAGAAATGGTTTCTTTAGTTGAGGTAACGGATTTCATGGTTTCATATTGCGAAGTTTCTCAAAAAGGAGAAGTTCTGGACTTTCATGTTGCGATTGTTAAAAAATATATCTTAGGTATCATATAAATTTAAACGTCAAGAGTAAGAAAAAAACAAATTCGATGTAAATAAATTCATACAAATAAAAGCACTTTTATAAAATATCACTAGGCGATACAATTGAATATCTACGCATAAGTTCAGAGAAAATAACAAAGTCCAGCGGCTTTTTCCCGGTCTTGTATAAGAACCATTGAATAAGTAAGTGAGCCGGTGACCCGGTTCTCTGATTAACTGGGGAGATTCCATTTGGATAGATCACACATCCGCTTTCATCAACCGTCAACTTTTGCATAATCTTCTTCTCCAACTTTATGTTTTTTACTATCTGTCTTCTCAACTTTGTTCGTTCCATTTTCACCTGATTCAATGTCAGCCTTAAAGCCGAAACAGAAACAAGGTTGGTCTGGAATCAGTCCACTTTCACGTATTTGCAGTCGGTGATCTTCCGTTGTGAAATCAAACACCAGATAATTCCAAGGAATCTTTAGTTTAAGTAACAATTTATATGGTTCTATAACACGGTGTTTTTCAAACGGGAAAAAGGTTCTGGCCAAATAATAAATAACAGGTATGATGCGACGGTTCACGAACACGACCAGGTATGTGGTGCTCCGCAATAGTGTGGATAAACAGGCTTTTTGAGATGTCGTAACGCTTGACAAATCCTGAAGTATTAAAATACAGGTTATCGATGAGTGGTGACTCAAAATAGAAAATATGTCAGTTAAACTTTTGCACTTACCAGGACCGGTAAAAATGTCATCTAAAACTAAACATTTACTTGTACTTTTTGAGGTTTTGAATAGTTTGTTCTCAACTATTTCAGTTTCCGGATAGCCTTCTCTCCAAAAAATAGGTAGGTGCTTAAGTGACTCAAATAGCTCTGAATTTTCTGTGTGTTTTGCATAAACGTAACAAATTTCTTCAAACGGGCGTTCAAAACACGATTCGTTCTGCAGAAGTAAATTTTTTACAAGGAAACTTTTACCACAATTTGAAGAACCAGTAATAATCATACACGAAGGCGATTTAAGTCTCAAGTCAACAGTATTCATGGTTACTGATGTCTATTGGATCTGCTTTAAATAACCTTTGAAGTACGACATTCATCACAGCTTAGGATTGGTGTTGCTCGAGAAACCGCCATGGCGATCGATCTTGAACGATGCATCGTAGAAGCAGAAGAACAGTACCACCAAATTTTCGGTGGGTGGTTCAGTGTATGTGATTTCTATATCACAGGTGCCAGTTTCAGGTTTCCCCGTTGGAATGTCAGTGTTGCCCTTTTGAAGATTAATGCCATAGATTGAGTTCCCGTTATCAAATGTACCCAAAGTAATATTTGGGAATTTTGCATGCAGTTGATCAAAAAGGGCTGCATACGGTTCATTCAGGTAATCTATCTGCTCTCTTTTTTCCATATTCATACCACGAACAGTCGGCAATAAGCGTCCATTAGATTGAACAGTGATATTCTTCACGTTATGTGGTTTGAAATATATTGAACTAAACGTGTAACTACCTTTGTACTGCTCTTCGGTCAGCAAAACAATGGCAATCTTTTTAGGCAACTCCATTGTGTTCAAAGATCTTTTAAACGTTGATTGAGTGGCTGGACTAGTAAAGTTCAACACCTTACAACTTTCATATTGGATCACATTGACATCAGGTATTGGTTTGTTCAATCTACAACGAGGAACCTGAAGCTCGGCCTTAGTTATTTCCATTTTCAGTGGTACGGACACCTCCGCAGCACTTTGTAAGAACATATTTTCGGATTTTGCAGGAAACATCCGGAGAGTGAAACCGGTATTATCACTCAAATAACTGTCATTTTGTAGTAAATCAAGATATATTGGACTGAACACAGAATATTTTTTTCCGCTTTCGATGGAAAACGATCTCAGCCATTCATAATAACTCATTTGTTGATTCTTTAAAACCAGATTAGCTGTCAATGCATTGTCGCGATAAAAATGAGCTGATTGCAAAGCGAGTTGCTCGGATTCCGATTTAAACAGCAAATTTTTTAGATAAGAAGATCGGGTATATTCACGTTGTGCAGTTTCGCAAAGGGCTCCGTTCAAATACAAATGAGCATCTTCAAAAATGGATCCACCTACATTATTTATTAAAGTAATTTTGTCATCAGGCTCCACATCGACCCATTCATCATCTTTCTTTTTCTTCACAACAAAATCGACAAGCAAACGGATGTTTTTTGTATCAATAACCAAGTTAGGGGCCGGTTGAACGTTGAATAAAAGTGGAGTTCTGCCACCAACACTGTCAACCGGCAAGGTTGTTTCGCAAGAAACAATTTGAGTTGAGATGGAATCAATGGCATTGCGCCACTCACTTGCGATTAACTTCTTGCGAGTCATTTTCAAACTTTTCGAATGTGAATCAAGGCGAATAAATCAGTTTTTGGAGCTGTAACCGTCTTAGATGAGCTGTTATATAGACTAACCGACAGCTGGTAATGAAGAGATTCATCAAGTGGAACATATTTCACTGTTGAAGGCACATGTTCAATGACTGTAGATTTAGTCGCAGTCGGCAAGTGTAAAAAATCTAATATGCTGCACGATTCACCGTGTGAGTTGACAAAATTGTGTTTTGCTTGATCACATGATATGTAAAACACGCTATTTTCTAATTCAGATTCAAACTGTTTAAAAGTTACCGGAAAATCTTTGACCTTTTGAATGTCAGAATTGATCAAAAGCTTTGGCAAACTGAGTATTTCGGCTAATGCGTCAGACAACACCAAGACAGATTCTTTTTGAATACGTAGCCTATAGCCGGTTTCATCATGCAAAATTTTCACCCTGCATCCGGTTGAACAGTTAGTACCGTAGACATCAATCAGTTGTTGAGTCAATTGGTTCATGACCTCTTCTTTTTCGCCGTTTGGAATTGGCTTGAACTTAATATAATGCTGATCATCGTTTTTGTTAGTGTGTATCATGTACAGCTCCGGCAACGTTAACCAATGCGGTACGGATGAAAAGTAAAGAAGGCCGACTTCATACATTGATTTGGTGGCATCCAGAGTCTCTGGCAAACTAACTGAAGCAACTACCTCCCCAGGATTTCTCTGGAAGTTTGAAACACCGAGGTAAAGATCTGTATCCATGACTGAGTGGCAGCAAACTGGTTCACTGCGTCATTTATATAGACATTGAAGTGATGAATTTACTCATATGCCTGTAATTCTTGCGCATAATAGGTGCCAGATATTTCATCACCTTTATCATCGGCTATAGTGTACCTGTAAATACCTGCATAAATGTTCCTGCGTATTACTACGAATGTTTTGTCATCAAGTCAAGTGCAACTTGCACTTTTGTGCCTATAGTTAAAGGATTGACTTCTTTTTCTTCTTCATTACGGTCTCCATACAGTTTATCGAACACCTCCATTTGATTTTCCCAGGTAACCTCATTAGAACTCAAGCCACCTAGACTTTTGTTTGGTCGGTTGTTTTTTGCTTCCACGAATTCTTTCAACAGGTCAACCCATTTATTAGTTCCCGTTGCATGCATATGCTTATAAATTTTTTCTAAAATGACGCGGCCGCTTATCTCACTGAGGCTAGCTTTTTTTGGTTTTCGCAGTGCGTAGTGATGCAATCCAAACTCGTCATAAACTTTATCTATTTCTTTATTCCACAGCTCCAAACCCAGATCTGATCCAATTGATGCTCGTTCAAGTAATAAGCCTTTATTTTTTAATTCCGTAAGAATATCGCGCATTGCATTTGCCGTCTCGACTGCTCCTTTGTTCTTGAGTGGTCGTGCCGATACACGTCTGCTGAAGCAACATACAACTAGCAATATGTAACGATACCCTCGATTTACCCTTGAGAATTTCTGCAAATCGAATAAATCACATTGGAAAACATGTGATAATGAACCAGCAAATATTCTGGCTCTGCGAAATTTTGTTTCGTTCTTTTTAAACTTTCTGTACGTCGGATTTTGTTTTAGATATTTAGCAACATCTTCCGAAGATTTGTTGGTAGCCTTTTTCAACAGATGATGACCGCCGTATGCAGCCGGATGACTGGGCTTGAAATTCCATTTTTGGATAATACAATGCCCGATCTCTGTTAAATACAATTATTTGATGATGATTTCCGTCCTTAACCATATACACAGTTTTGTAATAACATGTTGGTTTTCAAATACATGAATAATCTGCAATACATCATGTTGTCTGATGAAGGCGCGCACGCGTCTTACCACATTCACGTTTCACATGCGTAAAATTAGCCTTTCATGTACCAATTAGACGCTAATTTCAGCTAATCGAATGGTTATATTATATGAAAACAAACACACAATTCTATATGTTATTCTACTTTTCAGATTACCTAAATATCGCAAAATCATCTGCACCTGAATTACATCATGCATTATACACTGTTTTCAACGAAATGTTGAAGATGGGCTTTTTAGTTGATAACGAAACGGGTAATATCCATTCGTGGGTGCACATGAATACACTAAAAAGATGTAAGTTCATGGGGGTATACAGACTACTAACATCTCATCCAAAACCTGATCACCCATGAACCTGATATAATATGGTTACCGTCACTGATTTCAAAAGCAGATGAACCCAACGAGCTACCGCTTGAAACAACTCTAATCGAATCAACACAACCAGCCAAGTCATCCCTCTTTAACGAGGCCGTAAATCATAATAGCTCAGATCATCATCAGGATGAACATCAGTCACATCACCCGTATTTGAAGATGCAGCATTCGCTACACTATCAGTCGCGCAAATCTACCCGTCGCAAGGTCAAGCGACGTCCAGCTGACGAGGTTCGCCTTGCGTGCATGAAAGCAGCCGTTCGTCCGAAACCGGCTGCGCGACAGCAGTCAGTTGCAGTGAAGCCGAGATACAACAAGTTTGATGACCATAAGTCCGATAA
>OZ038446.1:1800520-1803020 GCA_964036265.1 Daptonema setosum | reverse complement strand
ATCCAATCCAACATTACTGTTTGTGGTTTGATGTCAAACATTACTATTTGTGATTGATGTCGGACATTACTATTGGCGAATAGATATCCGACTTTTCTATTCGTGATTTGATGTCCAACATTACTGGTTGTGATTTGATGTAAAACATTACTGGTTGTGATTTGAGGTCCTACATTACTGGTTGTGATTTGATGTCCAACATTACTGTTTGTGATTTGATATCAAGCATTACTATTTGTGATTTGATGTCCAACATTACTATTTGGGATTTGATATCCAATCCAACATTACTGTTTGTGATTTGAATTCCAACATTACTGGTTGTGATTTGATGTCAAACATTACTAATTGTGATTTGAAGTCTAACATTACTATTTGCGAATAGATCTCCGACTTTTCTATTTGTGATTTGATGTCCAACATTACTGGTTATGATTTGATGTCCAACATACTGGTTGTGATAAGATATCCGACTTTTATATTTGTGACTTTACTCATTAGTTTACTGTTTGGGGTTAAATATACTGCTTTACCTCTTAAATAGGATTTATTAAATACCTGCTGAATAAGCGGAATTTAAGCCGTTTTACCCAAACCGAAGATTTTAGATTTCGAGGCACAGATTAGTCTCTCGACATTTTCATAGCGTTACCAGCCTGGGAATTTACTTGACGTCATCAAGAAAGGGAATTTACTTGATGTCATCAAGAAAGGGAATTTACTTGATGTCATCAAGAAAGGGAATTTACTTGACGTCATCAAGAAAGGGAATTTCTCTTGACGTCATCGAAAAAGGGAATTTACTTGGCGTCATCAAGAAAGGGAATTTACTTGATGTCATCAAGAAAGGGAATTTACTTGACGTCATCAAGAAACGGACTTTGCTGACGTCATCAAGAAACGGAATTTACTTGGCGTCATCAAGAAGGGAATTTACTTGATGTCATCAAGAAAGGGAATTTACTTGACGTCATCAAGAAACGGACTTTGCTGACGTCATCAAGAAACGGAATTTACTTGACGTCATCAAGAAAGGGGAATTACTTGGCGTCATCAAGAAAGGGAATTTACTTGACGTCTTCAAGAAAGGGAATTTACTTGACGTCATCAAGAAAGGGAGTTTACTTGTCGTCATCAAGAGAGGGAATTTACTTGACGTCATCAAGAAAGGGAATTTACTTGGCGTCATCAAGAAAGGGAATTTACTTGACATCATCAAGAAAGGGAATTTACTTGACGTCATCAAGAAAGGGGAATTACTTGGCGTCATCAAGAAAGGGAATTTACTTGACGTCTTCAAGAAAGGGAATTTACTTGACGTCATCAAGAAAGGGAGTTTACTTGACGTCATCAAGAAAGGGAGTTTACTTGTCGTCATCAAGAGAGGGAATTTACTTGACGTCATCAAGAAAGGGAATTTACTTGGCGTCATCAAGAAAGGGAATTTACTTGACGTCATAATGAAAGGGAATTTACTTCACATCATCAAGAAAGGGAATTTACCAAGGTACCGCTTATTTTCCCCGTCACTAAATTGGTACTGGTTTTTCATATTTGACTTAAACTAATAACAGAAACCTCACCCTCGTCATAGCAAATAATGGATAATTTTTGCTCTCAATTCACCTGTTAAGTAATGAAAGAAAAATCGGTTACTCCGCAATAAAAGTATGAAAAACAACGAAAGTCTGTTGACGTTCTTGAATATTTAACCAGCGAGTCGTTCGCCCCGACATTATCAAGAAAAAAGCGAATTCAAGGTTTTACACTTCTGCCCAGTCAATAATTGGGTATTGGTTCTTCATAATCAACTATAATAACAGAAACCCGACCCTCGTCATAGCAAAACAATGAATTATTTTTTTCTCAATTTCACCTGTTTGATCATTAAACGAAAATACTGTGACTCGAGTGATCCGTTTTTATCCATCTCATTTACGTCAGTAGATTTTGTAAAGACAGGGTAAAAACTGAAGAGTCTAAGAGTCTAAGCCTAAGACTAAGCCTGAGTCTAAAAATGTAAGCCTGAGTCAAAAGTAAGATGTCGTGTTACCAATTAAAAATCGGTTTTGAACCGTGAAATTTGCGGCGTTTCTTGTAAATCAGTCAATCATTCAATCAGTCAGTCAGTCAGTCAGTCAGTCAGTCAGTCCGTCAGTCTTTCAGTCAGTCAGTCAGTCAGTCAGCCATTCGGTCAGTCAGTCAGTCAGTCAGTCATTCAGTCAGTCAGTCAGTCAGTCAGCCAGTCAGTCAGTCAGTCATACAGTCAGTCAGTCATCCAGTCAGTCAGTCAGTCAGTTAGTCATACAGTCAGTCATTCAGTCAGTCAGTCAGTCAGTCAGTCAGTCAGTCAGTCAGTCCGTCAGTCGTTCACTCGTTTGTTTCAGACTCATAAGTTTAGTCACCATGGTCACATATACCCGACTGGCTATATGTTTGGTAGATTTCAGCCAGACCCGCTGGATTTTTTTCACCAGTTGGTGTATTGACAGAGAATGGC
>OZ038446.1:1786745-1799245 GCA_964036265.1 Daptonema setosum | reverse complement strand
AGTAGAACGAGCTGAACGGAGGCTCTCTACGATTTATATAGAGGCAGCACACCATCAGAGCTTGTAGAATAAGCAGCAAATAGAAGACCAGGAAAAAAACCATATCCTGTCGATAAGTCAGTCGGTCAGACAGTCAGTAAGTAAGTCAGTCAGTGAGTCAGTGAGTCAGTGAGTCAGACAGTCAGTCATTCAGTCAGTCAGTCAGTCAGTCATCAATTCCACTAACCATTCTTTCTCAACACACCAACTGGTGAAAAAAATCCAGTAGGCTTCGCTGAAATCTACCGGACATATAGCCATTCTGGAACGTGCGACCATTGTGACTGAACTTTTGGGAGTCTGAAATAAACGACTGACTGACTGACTGACTGACTGACTGACTGACTGACTGACTGACTGACTGACTGACTGACTGACTGAATGACTGAATGAATGAAAGAGATATGATATACAAGAAACGCAACAAATTTCACGGCGATTTGTTCAAATCCGATTTTTCTTGAAAACTGTTATCGTGATTTTTTTATGATAAAGTCATGTTGAACGCTAGAGAAAATTTCATTGGGTTGGGTAAAATATGTACTTACGAACTAGTACATTTGCTTCACTTTAGTTTAATTTTGCCAGTTCAAACCTTGTATCACATGTACAGTATGCACAGGGTGTCCCACCCTCTTTTACCGATGTTGAATTGTATTGAATTGTACTGATCCATTATACAGAGTTAAGTTTTTTCTTGAATAAAGTACAAACTGGCAAGTTCTCTGATACCAGAAGTTTATTCGGCGTCTGTTGCTAATTTTACAAACCTTTGTAAAATGTCTCATAAAATGTCATCCATTTTGATGACATTTCTTTCAGTAACAGTACGTTTTCAGCGATATAAATTTTCGAACGTATAAATGGAGTGTTTGTTCTTCTGAACATTGAATCTCAGGATCGTTTCTAACACTTTTGAAAAAAAGTTTGGTCGTGAGCCGGACAGCTCACGTTTCAACACTTCTAAGTAAGGTACCCTGAGTATCAAACGTCATTTTCAAGCGATCTTCCACCTTGAATCGGATCGGCAAAGGAGGCTCATTCCAGTGGCTCAGCTATGAATATGTCGGTTTATTATCTCCTGCTATTTGTTTATTACCTGTGATTTCTGTTTACGGTGCCTTGTGATTGATGTGATCAACAACAAAAAATATCGGCCAAAATTTTTTTCGTTGGCTTGTAAAACAAGTAACAGACATCGAATGAACTTCTGGTAGGCATCAAATAAATTGCCAAAGTCTTCTTTTTTCTATTCAAAGAAATTAATTCAGCCATATTGATTCAATAGAACTTAAATACGGAGCGGTCAATATCGGTACACAACGATGGGACACCCTGTACATATACCACTAAGAGGTTATGTTTTACGGTGTGAAAAAGCGCATATTTCCAAAACCCAGTAATTTTCCTAGAATTTTTCCTATTCACGAAATTTTATGAGGTGGGTGACCAGACCACTGAAATACCACCGCTGCGCGGGCCTAACGCGCTTGTCCTCGCTCTCGCTCGGACAAGCCAGCCTTACGATAGGTAATCGGGGGTTAACGGACAGTAAAACTTCATATGGAATATACAGGGTGTCCCAGCGAGGGGTTCACGATTTGTTTTTTGAATAACTTTAGTATGCGTTGAGCAATAATCTTAAAAATTGATATTGACAATACCAATACCTTAAGAATTGTTTGCCTTTTTGAAATTTTGAAATTCGTTGATTACAGCTCGAATTATAGTCGAGTGAAAAAAAACCTAAAAATTTTAACGAATTTTCAGAAGAATTTTCATTTTGAAACATATTCAAAACTAATTCAATGGTGTTATACTACAAATATAATTACAGATTATGGTATAAACGATGCAAAAGAACTGTCTTATGCAATATTTCCACCATATCCTGAAATCACTCAACCCAGGCACGCACCCAAATCGCCAAATCAACGTTTGGTGTGCCAATTTGTGCGGCGGTTTGATCAAACCGTTTTTCTTTGAAGTTTGATGGAGTTGTAACTTGTGACAAGTACCTGAATAGGCTCAATCATTTTTTACTGCAGCATCTCGAAAATATTAGCAAATTCGTTCATGGACCTATGATCATGCAAGCTGACGGTGCCCCACCACAGAGGAGGGCACGGTTCCTGCGTGCACGATCACTTCACTGAATGGGTTGAACGTGGCGGAACTCCCGATTTAACAGCTACTAATTACTGGTTTTGAAGACATTTCAAGAAATAGTTTATTCCCACAAAATGATCACAGTGGAAGAACACAGAAATTTTCTTATTGGAAATGGCGAACATCACTGAAGAATCGCGACCAAACGCATTACTCGATCTCAAAACTCGTAAAGATAGTTGTATCGATAAAATCCTGTGGCCATATTAAATGAAGTTTTTCTTTTATACTGTTTCCCGCAAAATTAGCCAATATATATGTCGTATAATCATTATTGAATTAGTTTTGAATATGTTTCAAAATGAAATTCTTCTGAAAATTTGCTCAAAAATTGAGTTTTTTTAATTTGACTATAATTCGAGCTGTTAACAACGAATTTCAAAATTTCAAAAAGGCAAAAAATTCTTAAGGTATTGGTATTGTCAATATCAATTTTTAAGATTATTGCTCAACGCATACTAAAGTTATTCAAAAAACAAATCGTGAACCCCTCGCTGGGACACCCTGTACTTTTTGTGAAATTTTTTTGGCGTTTAGTAAAAATTCGAGAAAAATTACTGGGTTTTGTATGTATATCTGCGTGACAAAGCTGGAATAGCGAACAGTCATATTTGATAAGGAGTGTAGAAAGATTGTAAAAATGATCGAAGCAAAAAAATTATAAACTTTTTTTGTGATATTTTTACAAAAAAGATAAAATGTTTGTGTTAGATACCGAAATGGCTTTTACCTGGCTTGACAGAATCTACTGACGTAATCGAGATTAGTAAAAAGGTTTCGTTCGACTAATAGTAATTTCTTTTAGTTATCAAACAGGTGAATCGATAACAAAAATAAATCAATGTTTTGCATTCACGAGGGTTTCTGTTATTATATTTGATTATGATAAAACATTTTATCGGATGGGCATTAGTGTAAAAACTTCTTGAAATACTTTTTTCAGTCAGAAAAAAAATCAGGTGTAACATATTTTTCAATCGTCAAAAGACTTTCGTTATTTTTATTCGTTGTTTCATACTTTTATTGCGAAGTAACAGTTATTTCTTTTAAATATCGAACAGGTGAATCGAGAACAAAACCAAATCATTGTTTTTGCAAACCCGAGGGTTTCTGTTATTCTAGTTGATTATGATAAACCATTTTATCGGATGGGCAAAAGTGTAAAAACTTCTTGAAATACTTTTTTTCAGCCAGAAAAAAATCAGGTGTAACATATTTTTCAATCGTCAATAGACTTTCGTTATTTTTAGTCGTTGTTTCATACTTTTATTGCGAATTAACAGTTATTTTTCTTTATCAAACAGGTGAATCGATAACAAAAATAAATCATTGTTTTGCAATCATGAGGGTTTCTTTTATTATATTTGATTATGATAAAACATTTTATCGGATGGGCAAAAGTGTAAAAACTTCTTGAAATACTTTTTCAAGTCAGAAAAAAATCAGGGGTAACATTTTTTTCAATCGTCAAAAGACTTTCGTTATTTTTATTAGTTATTTCATAATTTTATTGCGAATTAACAGTTATTTTGCTTTATCAAACAGGTGAATCGATAACAAAAATAAATCATTGTTTTGCAATCACGAGGGTTTCTGATATTATAGTTGATTTTGATAAAACCTTTTATCGGATGGGCAAAAGTGTAAAACCTTGGTGAATTCACTTTTTTCTTGATAATGTCAGAAAAATAATTTTTCCAGGTTAAATTTTTTTAATCGTCAACAGACTTTCGTTATTTTTATTCGTTATTTCATACTTTTGAACAGCTGAATTGAACTGTCGGACATCAACTACAGTATGTATTAATGTACATAGGACGAATCACAACCAGTCTTCGGATTATCAAACAGGTGAATCGAAAACAAAAATTAATCATTTTTTGCTATGACGAGGGTGAGGTTTCTGTTATTTTTATAAGTCGAATATGATAAACCTTTACCAATTTAGTGACGGAACAAGGTTAAAGTGTGAAACATAAAAATTCAATTTTTAAGACAAGTCATTGACACGCAACCTAATTTTATTTTGTTTTTTTTCATACTTTTATTGCAAAGTAACAGTATTGTCTTCGGATGATAGAACAGCTGAATTGAACTGTTGGATACCAAATACTGTATGTATTAATGTAGGATATCAAATCACAACCAGTAATGTAGGATATAAAATCACAACCAGTAATGTAGGACATCAAATCACAACCAGTAATGTAGGACATCAAATCACAACCAGTAATGTAGGATATCAAATCACAACCAGTAATGTAGGATATCAAATCACAACCAGTAATGTAGGATATCAAATCACAACCAGTAATGTAGGATATCAAATCACAACCAGTAATGTAGGATATCAAATCACAACCAGTAATGTAGGACATCAAATCACAACCAGTAATGTAGGATATCAAATCACAACCAGTAATGTAGGATATCAAATCACAACCAGTAATGTAGGATATCAAATCACAACCAGTAATGTAGGATATCAAATCACAACAAGTAATGTAGGATATCAAATCACAACCAGTAGTAATGTAGGATATCAAATCACAACCAGTAATGTAGGACATCAAATCACAACCAGTAATGTAGGACATCAAATCACAACCAGTAATGTAGGATATCAAATCACAACCAGTAATGTAGGACATCAAATCACAACCAGTGTTTGGACATCAAATCACAACCAGTCTTCGCATTATCAAACAGGTGAATCGAAAACAAAAATTAACCATTATTTGCTTTGACGAGGGTGAGGTTTCTGATATTATTATAAGTCAAATATGATAAACCATTACCAACTCAGTGACGGAACATTGTAAAAGTGTGAAACATACAAACTCACATTTTTTAAGACAAGTCATTGTCACGCAACCTAATTTTATTTTGTTTTTTTCATACTTTTATTGCAAAGTAACAGTAATGTCTTCGGATGACTGAACAGCTGAATTGAACTGTCGGACACCAAATACTGTAATATATGTATTAATGTAGGACAAATCACAACCAGCAATTTAGTGACGGAACGGGGTTAAAGTGTGAAACCTGGGAACCCAAATGTTTTATGACAATGTTTTGAAAAATCAAAAACCGAAACCTATTTTTTTATATTTTCATTGCGAATTTACAGTAATAAATAAATAAAATGAGTGAATAAAAGGATGGCGTTTCGTCCCTTAATCGAGACGCCTGGATTGGTGGGACTCTTCAGCCGAAGTCCAATCCAAAGTGTGAAAAATAATAAGATAGAAGAAAAAAGAAGAAGAGAAAAGAAATAGTACTTTATATAGTAAAGTACATCTGAAATTGTCATTTAAATGACTAACTCGCGGTACTGTTTCACGAGCAAGATATGAAACTATTTACAGATTTAGTGTGACTGTAAATAAGTATAATATCACGCAGTGTAACGAGAATTGAGTTTTTTGAATTTGAATATTGCGAGCAAAGGGAATGACTTGTTGCAAAAAGAATTGAGAGTTATTTTGTCCTCAATTCTTAATACAATCCAAGGTTCCAGATTGGTAATGCAAGCAAACAATGAACGATAGTGAATAGCGCAGTCTATATATAGTGTAGAATAGAGGCTAATCCGGTCAGTCAGTGCGTGTCTTGTGCGGAAGGCAAGTGAGCGGATTTAATGGTTTTTTTTATTTTATTGTTTTATTGTTTGAAAAGCTCGACAAATTGTTTTTTGCTGGTGATGTTGTATTTCCACATTAAAGTAGAGTTTTTAGAATGAAATTTCAGTAAAAAATACATCACGTCAGTTTTGGTATAATTGTTAATTACGAGGTGATTCTTTAGTTTTGAAACTTCCGTTTTCCAGTCACTCAACACTGAGATTTTTCGGCAAAATTGAATTAGTCTTCCGGTAACAACTCCAATCATCATTTTACTGTGAACACAACTTTCCTTAGAAAAATATTTTCTGACTTGGAATGGAAAGTCATCAGTTTTGTCATATAGAACGATATTTTTCGTGTTTTTGAAAAGTTGAAGGTCTAAGTAGTGAATACCGTTTTGTAGTAAACATTCTTTATTGAGTTTAAGACTTTTGTCGTACATTTTAATTGAATGAGGTTCAAATTCAAAGTTAAGAGTCAAAATGTCATCTATATATCGAAAAAGGGCGGTATTGGCAGGAATATTGATTGTTTTGAGGTAACGATATTCCATAACTGATAGGGTAAGGTCAGCAATTGCCGGACTAGCATTTCCTCCCATTGGAACACCTTTCAGTTGACGATATATTTTCTTGTCAAAAATAACAAAAGTATTTTCTAAAAGTGTTTTAATGGTGTTTTTCAGTGTGAAGTTGTCGAAGTAAATGTACTTTTCTGTATTTGTTTCGATATCAGTGTAAAATTGAGTTCCGTAGTCACTTCGGTTTACTGCAAGTACTTTTTTACATGCGTTTTTGAAGCATAAATCAATTAGCCAAAACAAGTGTTCTAGTACCGTTTCGTGTTGTAATTCTGTGTATAACGTGGAAAAGTCAAAACTGTTTCCAGATTTCGGCATAGTTTTATTGTTCGTGATAAAATTACTGACTTGTTCACTATCTTGTATCGATATGTAAAGTTTTTTATTTGAACGTTTTTCTGTAATTTTGCAGTAGTTCTTAAAATGTTCTTTAATTTTCAATAGAGCTTTAAGAACTATTTTCGATAATTGTTTAGTAGAAGCCGTAGAAGCACCTGCTATCATTCGAAATTTCACTGGATTTTTGTGTAATTTGGGTAATGCATGAATAATAGGTATGTGTCGGTTTTCAGGAGTTAAATTCATGTTCAAATCTAAGTATAGATTTTCGTGGTTCTTTATGATGTCTTCGATAGTCATGTTATGTTTCTCATAGGCGGAATCTTGTGAATTTAGTTCTTTACTGATTATTTCGTAATAGTAAGTTTTGCAGATGAAACATGGATTGTTTGCTGCTTTGTCCATAGGTACAATAATGAATTTATTTGTGATTTCTTTTAAGCATTCAATATTTTTATCTGATGAGTAGTAGTTGTGTGTTCTCGTCGAAATTCGGTTGTAATTTCTGTTAATCATGCTAAGGATCCAGAGTTTGTGGTTTGTAAGGTCCTCTTCAGTGGCTTGATAAAGATAGTTGTATTTAGCGTAGAAAGTATCCAATGTTGTGTTAAGTTCGTTAATGAAGTTATCAATGTCAAAAGTTTGTCTTATTCGGTGTTTAAGTCCGTTTTCAAATAGTTGACGTACTTTGGGATCGGTTATGATATTTATGTCACCGGTTATTACATGACCATGGTTTCTATCGATGAAAGTAGGATAATGGTTGCAGTCACATTTAGGTTTATGGGAGTTCGGCATGTTTAGATATCGCAGGAATTTGTTATAATTGCATGATTGCTGTCCGAGAGTTGGGTTGTATTCGTATTGAACCATGACTCGTATTGGTTTTTTGGGGTTGAGTAGGTCAATGGCATACGTTTTATTAAGAAGAGAGTTAATTTTAAGTCGTTCTACAATTTCGTTCTTGAAGGGAATTTTGATGATAACTGATGTGTTTTCATTAGGTTGTTTTTGTTTATGGTCAAAGTGTCCCAACATGTAAGCAAAGATAATCAAACGGATTGATTGATCGTTGAATTGATAAGCGACTTTCATTGCGTGGTTCAGGGTCTTTATATTACAAGAGTGTAGGTTCTTGAAGGTTTCGTAACTATGTTTTTCTTTAAAGTCGAGAAGTAATTGTTCCGCTTTTTGCAAATTTATTTTTCGTGTACTTCTCCGTTTCTTCCTTTTTCCTCTGTTGCGGGAGCTGGTTTTCACTTGGAAGAACGGATTGTTTTTTGCATTGATGGTGTTTATGTCTATGTTGGTCATGTTGCCGATTTTCTTCATATTGTCATTAAGTCCCAGAGGGTAAGCTGAGTTAAGAATTTGTATCCATTTATATTCAGCTTCTCTCATTTGTTGATTATTATCAAAACCATTATGGAGAATTCTGATTTTCATGTTCTCAAATGAGTGGTTGTCAGAGTTGTAATGTTTTACTAGTAGGGTATTTTTGTTATTGCGGATTACATCGTTTTTATGTTGACCAAAACGTGCTCTGAGGGTTTGTTTAGTTTCACCCACATATTGTTGTCCGCATAGTGTACAGTCGATGCAATAAACTAGGTTCGTTGTATTGCAAGTTGATATTCCTTGTCCATGTGTGGTGTATTTATTTCGAGTGGTGTTTGACGTGATCGTAGGGTTTTTGTTAATATGATTACATGTTTTGCAAGTTTTAGATGTACAGGGATTGGTTTGATTTTTTAAATTGTCATTCGTGCTGATCGAAACTTTTTTTTCCGAGTCGAGGCTGTATCGTGTGGTTTCAGGTACTGTTGATACAACAAAAACAGGGGACGAAGACAAAGACAGTGACACACAAGGAAACGCCGACATTATATATGATATGTTAAGTAGGCGTATTATATTATATGAAAGTTTGGTTTGATAATAGGCCGACTTAACACGAAGGATATAGACCATATCCAGTGTATCAACAGTCCTGGCGTTATTGTGAAAACAGTCTTTGTATAAAAATAAATTTATTTCATGCACGATTATAACTTTACACGAGAATGTTAATTTTGAAGAGTTTTTAGGTGAATTATTAAAAGTAGTCTAGATTTAGGGTTTTTATTTAAATGATTGTTAATAATTAAACTATCGAGCCAACCCGAAGGTTAACCCAATAGATGAGTAATTAGCTATTGAGCTAGTCCGAAGACTAACCCAACAACCAGAGTATCAGTTATCAAGCTAGTCCGAAGACCAACTTAACAACCGGACAAACGGTATGAATGCCGACCGAAGCCGACAGACAAAACCGGACTGCCGACTTTCGTCGGTGGAGTAAGATTGTCAGAGAGTGAACAGAATCTAAAATCAAGGCGACGGGGGAGGTCCCCACACTCAAACCTCTCATTTAGATCCAGTAGAAATAAATAAATAAAATGAGTGAATAAAAGGATGGCGTTTCGTCCCTTAATCGAGACGCCTGGATTGGTGGGACTCTTCAGCCGAAGTCCAATCCAAAGTGTGAAAAATAATAAGATAGAAGAAAAAAGAAGAAGAGAAAAGAAATAGTACTTTATATAGTAAAGTACATCTGAAATTGTCATTTAAATGACTAACTCGCGGTACTGTTTCACGAGCAAGATATGAAACTATTTACAGATTTAGTGTGACTGTAAATAAGTATAATATCACGCAGTGTAACGAGAATTGAGTTTTTTGAATTTGAATATTGCGAGCAAAGGGAATGACTTGTTGCAAAAAGAATTGAGAGTTATTTTGTCCTCAATTCTTAATACAATCCAAGGTTCCAGATTGGTAATGCAAGCAAACAATGAACGATAGTGAATAGCGCAGTCTATATATAGTGTAGAATAGAGGCTAATCCGGTCAGTCAGTGCGTGTCTTGTGCGGAAGGCAAGTGAGCGGATTTAATGGTTTTTTTTATTTTATTGTTTTATTGTTTGAAAAGCTCGACAAATTGTTTTTTGCTGGTGATGTTGTATTTCCACATTAAAGTAGAGTTTTTAGAATGAAATTTCAGTAAAAAATACATCACGTCAGTTTTGGTATAATTGTTAATTACGAGGTGATTCTTTAGTTTTGAAACTTCCGTTTTCCAGTCACTCAACACTGAGATTTTTCGGCAAAATTGAATTAGTCTTCCGGTAACAACTCCAATCATCATTTTACTGTGAACACAACTTTCCTTAGAAAAATATTTTCTGACTTGGAATGGAAAGTCATCAGTTTTGTCATATAGAACGATATTTTTCGTGTTTTTGAAAAGTTGAAGGTCTAAGTAGTGAATACCGTTTTGTAGTAAACATTCTTTAATGTCTTCTGATGATTGAACAGCTTAATTGAACTGACAAGTCACAACTACAGTACAGTATGTATGTAGTAATGTAGGATATCAAATCACATCAAGTAATGTAGGAAAAACAAATCACAACAAGTAACGTAGGATATCAAATCACATCAAGTAATGTATGTACATAGGTTATCAAATCGCAACCATTAATGTAGGACACCAAATCACAACTATGTAGTAATGTCGGATATCAAGTCAAGTCACAAGTAGAAATGTAAGATATTAAGTCACAAACATTAAAGTGGTATATCAAGTCACAAACAGTAAAGTAAGATATCAAGTCACGAATAGCATTTGAGGATATCAAGTCACGCTCACAAATAGGAATGTAGTACATCAAATCACATCAAGTAATGTAGGACATCAAGTCACGCTCACAAGTAGGAATATATGTAGGACATTAAATCACATCAATTAATGTAGGATATCAAGTCACAACCAGTAATTTAGGACATCAAGTAACATCAATTAATGTAGGATATTAAGTCACGCTCACAATCACAAGTAGGAATATAGGACATCAAATGACATTGAGTAATGTAGGATATCAAGTCACAACCAGTAATTTAGGACATCAAGTAACATCAATTAATGTAGGATATCAAGTAACAACCAGTAATTTAGGACATCAAGTAACATCAATTAATGTAGGATATCAAGTCACAACCAGTAATTTAGTACATCAAGTAACATCAATTAATGTAGGATATTAAGTCACGGTCACAATCACAAGTAGGAATATAGGACATCAAATGACATTGAGTAATGTAGGATATCAAGTCACAACCAGTAATTTAGGACATCAAGTAACATCAATTAATGTAGGATATCAAGTAACAACCAGTAATTTAGGACATCAAGTAACATCAATTAATGTAGGATATCAAGTCACAACCAGTAATTTAGTACATCAAGTAACATCAATTAATGTTGGATATCGAGTCACGCGCGCTCACAAATAGGAATTTATGTAGGACACCTAATCACAACTAGTAATGTAGGATATCGAGTCACAATTGAAAATGTAGGATATCAAGTCACAATTGCAAATGTAGGATATCCAAGTCACAATTAGAAATGTAAGTTAACAAGTCACAGAGAGTAAAGTAAAATCAGGTCACAACGATTAGCGAATCTTGACATGCTTTATAAATACTATCGGGATAATCAAATGATCAACCACGTTGAGGTTATAATCACCAACAACTAAGGTTATTTCGAAAAAAAACACACAGACACGGTGATTTTGGCATGTCAACCGATGAAACATCAGGTTCAACGATCATTGCACACTCGGCATCCCAAACGTGATGTTCGGCGTGCTGAGTCCCGTCTGAGTCGTGCTGGATAACGTCGAGAGACGTCGGTCGGCATTTCCCGCATTTCCCGCAACTTCCAAATTTCCCGCGATTTTCTTACTTTCGGCATTTCCTGCGTTCGTTTGTATCTCGTCCACATTTAGCAACATCAGTAGGGATTTTCGAAATTTCTTTGACGCACTCTCGACAAGAAAGGTGTCGTGTGACGAACTCGAATTATAACGATTATTTGACTGACTGACTGACTGACTGACTGACTGACTGACTGACTGACTGACTGACTGACTGACTGACTGACTGACTGACTGACTGACTGACTGACTGACTGACGCACTCACTGACTGACTGACTGACTGACTGACTAACTGACGGACTGACTGACTGACTGACTGACTGACTGACTGACTGACTGACTGACTGACTGACTGACTGACTGACTGGCTGACTGACTGACTAAATGAATGACTGACCTCGGCTCAGTGTTCGAGTCATTTAATTCTTCAGAAGCTATCGTTGTAACAAATGAAACTTTTTTGGCGGGCGTGAATCCGTCGTTGTGCCTTTCAGAAAAGCTGAAAGAATCAGCTTATGTAGTTGACTGAATGATTTACTGACAGGCTTACATACTGACTGATTGAATGATTGACTGGATAACACACTGACTGATTGAGTGATTGACTGGCTTACATACTGACTGATTGAATGATTGACTGGATAACACACTGACTGATTGAGTGATAGACTGGCTTACATACTGACTGATTGAATGATTGACCGGCTTACATACTGACTGATTGAATGATTAACCGGCTTACATACTGACTGATTGAATGATTGACCGGCTTACATACTGACTGATTGAATGATTGACAGGCTTACATACTGACTGATTGAATGATTGACAGACTTACATACTGAGTGATTGAATGATTGACCAGCTTAGTGACCAACTGGCTAACGGACATTTGGACTGTCTAACCAAATTCCTTAATGAAGAACGATTAAATTTAACATTAACTTACGTTTTTTGTCGATCAGTGGTCAACTCAGCTCGA
>OZ038446.1:1769477-1784045 GCA_964036265.1 Daptonema setosum | reverse complement strand
TCCCATAATCGATTGAAAATGCTAAACCAGTTTTTTTTCAAGAACGTAATGTTCTATGATTGAAATGCTGTTGTTCAGTAATTTACAGACTTTTCAAAATAATGCCGATGGCAAGTTTTTGTGGTAAATAATCCATTAACGTTCAATCCTCGAAATAACTTAAAACTAGACCAGATTACTGTATTTACAGTACTACCCTGTGAATCATCCAAATATAGGATTCCCGCATTCTCGATGACGGAAAGTGAATCTGGAATTTGCAGCTGCCGTGCGTTTTTTGAGTTACCAAATGTTCTGGTGTATTTCTTGTAAAACCTTTCCCTCACGCCCAAATAGTGTGCACGTCTGTCTGTCACTTCGATAGAG
Source organism: Daptonema setosum (assembly GCA_964036265.1). Lineage (NCBI taxonomy): Eukaryota > Metazoa > Nematoda > Chromadorea > Monhysterida > Xyalidae > Daptonema > Daptonema setosum. Next base: position 1,783,679 of record OZ038446.1, on the reverse strand, counting down.
TAGATTCAATAACCAAAACCTTCTCATTTGTCATGATGATGCTAAGTGGCTTCTAAGTTCATTGAAAAACATAATTTTCCCTTCAAAAATGCCTTTTAGGAGTGAATAAGAGGTTTTAAGAGAAAATTTCCGAAACGATATGATCAACGAAAATAACGAAAGCGAGGACAAACGAAAATATTACAAGAATAATGATAATAATGACTTTGAAGATTGGTCAGAATATTTTGTGGAATGATGGGCCAGAAGGGGTGGGAAAAGTGGAATTCCCCCCTCTTTGGTGCTTTCAAAAAGTGTAATTTGTTCCTTAAGGTGTAGATAAAATGCCGAAAAAATTCTGATTCCCCCTCTCTTTGGGAATATTCGCTCGGTGGACGAAAGGCCCCACATTCCAAAAGGCCCCCGATTTTTTATTCCAAAAGGCCCCCACTTTTTGAGCTATATTTAGGGGCCTTTTGAGACGTCAGAAATATGCCAAAAGGCCCCCAATGAAACAGTCCAAAAGGTCCCAAGATATTTCTCAAATTATTGGGGTAATTTGAGACATGTGAATTGTCTCAAAAGGCCCCAATAAGAGACATTCCAATTGACCCCAAGCGACATCGTAGGCTTTTGACGCTGACTGATGGTCAAATCATAGATCCCAGTAATAAAGGAACAACAAAACAAGCGGTGTTTTTACTGCAAATGCTTAATGTTGGTTTCGTAATAGCCATAGAGGTGTTTGCAGTATTTCATAAAATTTTACTGTCCATTCGGTGCAACTTAAATTAAAAACTTCAAACAACCAAAACTGTATGAAATACTGCAAACTAAGTTTTGTAAGTGGGTGCATATTGTAGGCGAGTGTCCATTCTATCGTCGGTGTGAATTTGAAGAGACTCGGACTACCGTAACTGGAGAAAAGCCAACTTTATTTAAAAACTTCAAACCACCAAAAATGTATGAAATACCGCAAACTAAGTTTTGTAAGTGGGTGCATATTGTAGACGAGTGTCCATTCTATCGTCGGTGTGAATCTGAAGAGACTCGGACTACCGTAACTCGAGAAAAAGCCAACTTTATTTAAACTTTCAAACCACCAAAACTGTATGAAATACTACAAACCAAGTTTTGTAAGTGGGTGCATATTATAGCCGAGTATTCATTCTATCATCAGTGTGAACATGAAGTGGATCCGACTACCGTAACTGGAGAAAAAGCCAACTTTGTTTAAAAACTTCAAACGACCTAAACTGTGTGAAATACTGCAAACTAAGTTTTGTAAGTGAGTGCATATTGTAGCCGAGTGTCCATTCTATCGTCGGTGTGAATCTGAAGTGGCTCTGACTACCGTAACTGGAGAAAAACCAATTTTATTTAAAAACTTCAAACCACCAAAACTGTATGAAATACTGCAAACTAAGTTTTGTAAGTGGGTTTATATTGTAGCCGAGTGTTCATTCTATCATCAGTGTGAACATGAAGTGAATCCGACTACCGTAACTCGAGAACTAAGTTTTGTAAGTGGGTGCATATTGTAGCCGAGTGTTCATTCTATCATCGGTGTGAATCTGAAGTGGCTCGGACTACCAAAACTCGAAAAAAGCCATTTTTCTTTAAAAACTTCAAACCACCAAAACTGTATGAAATATTGCAAACTAAGTTTTGTAAATGGGTGCATATTGTAGCCGAGTGTTCATTCTATCATCGGTGTGAATCTGAAGTGGCTCGGACTACCGTAACTCGAGAAAAAGCCAACTTTATTTAAAAACTTCAAACCACCAAAACGGTATGAAATACTGCAAACTAAGTTTTGTAAATGGGTTTATATTGTAGCCGAGTGTTCGTTCTATCATCGGTGTGAATCTGAAGTGGCTCGGACCACCGTAATTCGAGAAAAAGTCAATTTAATTTAAAAACTTCAAACGACCAAAACTGTATGAAATACTGCGAACTAAGTTTTGTAAGTAGGTGCATATTGTAGCCGAGTGTTCATTCTATCATCGGTGTGAATCTGAAGTGGCTCGGACCACCGTAACTCGAGAAAAAGCCAACTTTATTTAAAAACTTCAAACCACCAAAACGGTGTGAAATACTGCAAACTAAGTTTTGTAAGTGGGTGCATATTGTAGCCGAGTGTTCATTCTATCATCGGTGTGAATCTGAAGTGGCTCGGACTACCGTAACTCGAGAAAAAGCCAACTTTATTTAAAAACTTCAAACCACCAAAACGGTATGAAATACTGCAAACTAAGTTTTGTAAGTGGGTTCATATTGTAGCCGAGTGTTCATTCTATCATCAGTGTGAACATGAAGTGAATCCGACTACCGTAACTCGAGAAAAAGCCAACTTTATTTAAAAACTTCAAACCACCAAAACGGTATGAAATACTGCAAACTAAGTTTTGTAAGTGGGTGCATATTGTAGCCGAGTGTTCATTCTATCATCAGTGTGAACATGAAGTGGCTCGGACCACCGTAACTCGAGAAAAAGCCAATTTTATTTAAAAACTTCAAACGACCAAAACTGTATGAAATACTGCGAACTAAGTTCTGTAAGTGGGTGCATATTGTAGCCGAGTGTTCATTATATCATCGGTGTGAATCTAAAGTGGCTCGGACTACCGTAACTCGAAAAAAGCCAACTTTATTTAAAAACTTCAAACCACCAAAACTGTATGAAATACTGCAAACTAAGTTTTGTAAATGGGTTCATATTGTAGCCGAGTGTTCGTTCTATCATCGGTGTGAATCTGAAGTGGCTCGGACTACCGTAACTCGAGAAAAAGCCAACTTTATTTAAAAACTTCAAACGACCAAAACTGTATGAAATACTGCGAACTAAGTTCTGTAAGTGGGTGCATATTGTAGCCGAGTGTTCATTATATCATCGGTGTGAATCTAAAGTGGCTCGGACTACCGTAACTCGAAAAAAGCCAACTTTATTTAAAAACTTCAAACCACCAAAACTGTATGAAATACTGCAAACTAAGTTTTGTAAATGGGTTCATATTGTAGCCGAGTGTTCGTTCTATCGTCGGTGTGAATCTGAAGAGGCTCGGACTACCGTAACTCGAGAAAAAGCCAATTTTAATTAAAAACTTCAAACGACCAAAACTGTATGAAATACTGCGAACTAAGTTCTGTAAGTGGGTGCATATTGTAGCCGAGTGTTCATTCTATCATCGGTGTGAATCTAAAGTGGCTCAGACTACCGTAACTCGAGAAAAATCCAACTTTATTTAAAAACTTCAAACCACCAAAACGGTGTGAAATACTGCAAACTAAGTTTTGTAAGTGGGTGCATATTGTAGCCGAGTGTTCATTCTATCATCGGTGTGAATCTGAAGTGGCTCGGACCACCGTAACTCGAGAAAAAGCCAATTTTATTTAAAAACTTCAAACGACCAAAACTGTATGAAATACTGCGAACTAAGTTCTGTAAGTGGGTGCATATTGTAGCCGAGTGTTCATTCTATCATCGGTGTGAATCTAAAGTGGCTCAGACTACCGTAACTCGAGAAAAAGCCAACTTTATTTAAAAACTTCAAACGACCTAAACTGTATGAAATACTGCAAACTAAAATTTGTAAGTAGGTGGATATTGTAGCCGAGTGTCCATTCTATCGTCGGTGTGAATCTGAAGAGGCTCGGACTACCGTAACTCGAGAAAAAGCCAATTTTAATTAAAAACTTCAAACGACCAAAACTGTATGAAATACTGCGAACTAAGTTCTGTAAGTGGGTGCATATTGTAGCCGAGTGTTCATTCTATCATCGGTGTGAATCTAAAGTGGCTCAGACTACCGTAACTCGAGAAAAAGCCAACTTTATTTAAAAACTTCAAACCACCAAAACGGTGTGAAATACTGCAAACTAAGTTTTGTAAGTGGGTGCATATTGTAGCCGAGTGTTCATTCTATCATCGGTGTGAATCTGAAGTGGCTCGGACTACCGTAACTCGAGAAAAAGCCAACTTTATTTAAAAACTTCAAACCACCAAAACGGTATGAAATACTGCAAACTAAGTTTTGTAAGTGGTTGCATATTGTAGCCGAGTGTTCATTCTATCATCAGTGTGAACATGAAGTGGCTCGGACTACCGTAACTCGAGAAAAAGCCAACTTTATTTAAAAACTTCAAACCACCAAAACTGTATGAAATACTGCGAACTAAGTTCTGTAAGTGGGTGCATATTGTAGCCGAGTGTTCATTATATCATCGGTGTGAATCTAAAGTGGCTCGGACTACCGTAACTCGAAAAAAGCCAACTTTATTTAAAAACTTCAAACCACCAAAACTGTATGAAATACTGCAAACTAAGTTTTATAAATGGGTTCATATTGTAGCCGAGTGTTCGTTCTATCATCGGTGTGAATCTGAAGTGGCTCGGACTACCGTAACTCGAGAAAAAGCCAACTTTATTTAAAAACTTCAAACCACCAAAACGGTATGAAATACTGCAAACTAAGTTTTGTAAGTGGTTGCATATTGTAGCCGAGTGTTCATTCTTTCATCGGTGTGAATCTGAAGTGGCTCGGACTACCGTAACTCGAGAAAAAGCCAACTTTATTTAAAAACTTCAAACCACCAAAACGGTATGAAATACTGCAACCTAAGTTTTGTAAATGGGTTCATATTGTAGCCGAGTGTTCATTCTATCATCAGTGTGAACAAGAAGTGAATCCGACTACCGTAACTCGAGAAAAAGCCAACTTTATTTAAAAACTTCAAACGACCTAAACTGTATGAAATAGGGTGCATATTGTAGCCGAATGTCCATTCTATCATCGATTTGCAATTGTGAAAATCTTGGTTTACAACTACTTTTGTTGACAAGAGACAATTGATTAAAACCAATCAGCGTCAAATGTAAGCTCCAGCGTCAGGGGTCAATTGGAATGTCCCTTATTGGGGCCTTTTGAGACAATTCACATGTCTCAAATTACCCCAATAATTTGAAAAATATCTTGGGACCTTTTGGACTGTTTCATTGGGGGTCTTTTGGTATGTTTCTAACGTCTCAAAAGGCCCCCAAAACTTTGCCCAAAAGTGGGGGCCTTTTGGGATAAAAAATCGGGGGCCTTTTGGAATGTGGGACCTTTCGTCCGGTGCTCTGTTTTGATGTGGTGCTTGGGTTTATTTTTCAGTTAATGTCACCGTTTAATAAAAAGGTTATTTTTCCTTGGCTCCATGGCTAATTGACTCCACCTACCAGCGGACGAGAAGGGGAGAAGTAGTGAAACTACTCCTTCTTCGCGGGTTCCAAAAAGTATAGTTTGTTCGTTTAGGGTGTATGTAAAATTGCCTCCTTTCTGTCAATTCCCCCTCTTCGGGAAGATTCCCCTTATTTTGGAGGTTTGACTCGTCTGTCAGTGACGGTACAGTATTATGCACTTTGTTACCGCGGTAGCGGACGAGAACGGGAGGGAAAAGTGGAATTCCCCCCTCTTTGGCGTTTTCAAAAAATAGAGCTTGTTCCATAAAATTACCAATTTGCTGTCAATTCCACTTCTTGGAAAGAATCCCATCCCTGTGGAGGATTAGCTCGTCCGCCAGTGTGTTACCGTAATCTATTATCTACCAATTTATTCATTTATGTAGTGTTTACACTAGAATCGTGCCAAATGCTTATGGTAATGATGTTGATCTGATAATTTCAGTCTGTTTTAGCATATGGAATACATAGGTGCATAAATCAGTATAAAACCACGTATAATACCAGTTTACTCATTTACGTAATGTTTACACTAGATTATACTAATGATCTGATACTTTCAGTGTGTTTATAAACACGTTTTTAAGTTATACTTAAAGGCGCGCTTCAACATTTTTGAGAAAGAAGTTCTTCTTTCACATAACATTTAGATAACATATGTACAACAATTGCACCTAATTCATTGCATACATGCGTAACCGGCCCACAAATATGTGATTTGATAACAAGAAACCCTGACCAAGCTATAGCCAGGCCCACAACACTCTTTCTATGCAAACAACCATAAAACAGAAGTTCATCTTAACTCACCGAAATAATCTCCCCAAGAAGTCACCCCATCAAAAATCATCTCACCGAATTTTTCATTAAAAGTTTCAATAAATCACCGATAATCAACTGCCAAAAGTATGGGAATCGGTGTACCATTAATTTCCGTTTTGTAATTGAATATTAATATGATAGTCCAACCTAGTCCGGTTGCGTAATGTTTCATACTCGTATCTTTTCATATTCGCTATTTTTCATACTCGTTATGTTTCATACTCGTACTTTTTCATACTCGTACTTTTTCATATTCGCATGTTTCATATTCGCATGTTTCATACCCGTTATGTTTCATACTCGTATCTTTTCATATTCGCATGTTTCATACCCGTTATGTTTCATACTCGTATCTTTTCATACTCGTATCTTTTCATACTCGTACTTTTTCATACTCGTATCTTTTCATATTCGCTATTTTCATACTCGAAAAAAGAGTGCGTTATGTTTCATACTCGTATCTTTTCATACTCGCATCGTTCCATATTCGCAAATTTTCATACTCAAAAAAGAGTGCGTTACGTTTCATACTCGGAAAACTTGTTCTTTTAGCAAAGGATTGCGTTACGTTCCATACTTTCTTACTAAAAAATCAAACTTTGAATAAAAGAGATCTTGATGTTTCAAACTCACAATAATAAGTCTAAGCGGTCAAAACAAGAGTTTCCGTATATTTTATAGAAGTTTATTATTATAGTAATGTAGATATTAAAACAAAATAAACAGCCGTCCAGCCAGGAGAGTTCACAGCGTTCTGTGCTGATTGGCTCGTTCTCTAAGCGGATTGGTTCGCTATTGAAATTCAATGATATTAGCTGAACACCATATTAGCGTGTGTGTGTATGGTTGTTAGGCAGTGATGCTTAGGTAAACTTCTAAAATATTTACTTTGGGAGATATTCAACCGCCAAGCAGCAAGCAAGTTCCAGCAAGCAAGCAAAATCAGGAAATGTCCAGAGTGCCAATTCAAATTCAAATTGATGATCTTGGTTACGGTAGAAAATTTAAATTCAAATTTTCAAATCAAAGCGGTTATGATTTTGAATTTGAATTTTCACAATCAATTTAATTTTTCAACGATTGCGAACTCGCCCACTCACTTATACACCGACTCACTCATACAATCACTCACTCACTCACCATCTCACTCACTCACTTACTCATTCACTCATTCACTCACTCACTCACTCACTCACTCACTCACTCACTCACTCACTCACTCACTCACTCACTCACTCACTCACTCACTCACTCACTCACTCACTCACTCACTCACTCACTCACTCACTCACTCACACACTCACACACTCACTCACTCACTCACTCTAACATTATATTACGCATATATTATTATATTAAAAAAACTACTGAGAAGAATTTTCCGAGTATGAAAAGATGCGAGTATGAAAAGATACGAGTATGAAACATAACGCACTCTTTTTTTGAGTATGAATATTCCAAGTATGAAAGATACGAGTATTGAAAAGATACGAATATGAAAAGGTACGAGTATGAACCGTGTGAGTATGAAACATGCGAATATGAAAAGATACGAGTATGAAACATAACGGGTATGAACCGTGCGAATATGAAAAAGTACGAGTATGAAAAAGTACGAGTATGAAAATGTACGAGTATGAAACATAAGAGTATGAAAAATGCGAGTATGAAACATTACGCAACCGATAGTCCATTATAGGAAATATACGCAAAACCTGTTTCAACTATTTTGTTAGTCATAAATGGAAATTAGTGTAGTATAAATAGCACATGCAATCATAAACAGTTTGGTTGCGGATTCAGTTTATGAAATTTACATAAGCATACTCATTATTATGTGAAAATATTCAGTACATAATTCACATACATGATCAAGTTCGTTGGCTATTCTGAAATACTAAGTTGTATAGGCTATCCAGGGTTTCTTGTTAGCCAAAAACTTTTTGGCGCGCAGTTTATAAGCAAATCTGTTGTTGGGGCGTTTTCACATTTCAAACAAATAGATTATTATTCAAATAACATTTGAACAATACATGAAAACGGCACACAATTCATTGCATATGGCCGTAGCGGACGAGAAGGGGAGGGAAAAGTGGAATTCCCCCTCTTTGGCATTCTAAAACAGTGCATTTTGTTCCCTAAGGTGTAGGTGAAATTGCCTAATTTCTGCTAATTCCCCCCTCTTTGACGAAATTCCCCTCCCTTTGGCAAATAAGCTCGTCCGCCAGTGGCATATGGGCGTAACCGGTCCACGAATTGTGAATGTCGGAACACGCGACACATAATGTTTCAGATGCGACATCTTACTGTGTCCAGCACATTGTTCATAGAATTACCGATGCAAGCTGAAAGAATTACTTGAAGTGAGCGCTGACTGACTGACTGACTGAATGACTGACTGACTGACTGACTGACTGACTGACTGAATGGCTGACTGACGAACTGACTGACTGACTGACTGACTGACTGACTGACTGACTGACTGACTGACTGACTGGTTGACTGGCTGACTGGTTGACAGGCTGACTGACTGACTGAGTCAACGACTAATTTGGTTCATTGACTTGTTTTTCAATAGTAATATTATAAACAATATGTACAGGTGTACGGTATGGTATGTAGTACGTCAAACATATGGGCGAAGTACGCTAATTCCATTTGTTGCCGTCGTTACTAGTCTATTTTCATATGGTAAATTGACTGACTGACCGATTGATTTATTGACTTATTGACTGACTGTCTGTTCGACTTTCTGACTAAGCTACTGACTGTTTGACTGACTATTTAAATTGAACGACTGATCAGCTTTTGGTTAGATAAATAAATGAGCATTGTATGTATGTAGTACGTCAAAACGTAGAGATCACAAAGTGGAGTTCGCTGATTCCATGTGTTGTTCGAGGGACATACTGGATGACTTACTATGGCTGACTGTCTGACTGGCTAACTGAATTGAATGACTTAACAGCTTTCGGCCAGTCTTATTATAAACAAAGGTGTACGATATGTACCGACTGACCGACTCACTCACTCACTCACTCACTCACTCACTCACTCACTCACTCACTGTAGGAAGGTGTACTGTATGTGGTACGTCATAACGTAGAAATCACATGGGTGGAGTACGCTGATTCCATTTGTTGCCATTGTTACTAGTCTATTTTTATAAATTGAGAAATGAAGAGAGATTTAGAATTGTTGTTCAACATTGGATTGTATTGTAATCTTACCCTAGAGTAACATGAACGTGAACAAGACTGACTGACTGACTGACTGACTGACTGACTGGCTGACTGACTGACTGACTGACTAACTATGTATGTAACTGGCTGACTGACCGACGGACTGGCAAACGAACAGACAGACAACTAACTGACTGACTGACTGACAAGTGGATGAACCAGCTATGCATTTATGGCAAGAACTCAGCTGTCATAAAGTATATGAGTAAAAAAACGAATTCTAGTTCAAGTAAAAAGTGAAAAATTTCAAGGTTCCTGTTAGGATACGAACCGAACAGTCTTCTGTTCAGTACACAGACGTGCTAACCGCTACACCAAAGATACTCCAATCAACCGAGTGACTATCGCACGGAACAAACTAAAATGAATACTAATACCGTGGCACCATATTTATTATACCACGGATGCCGGTGATGGTTGGAAGACTTTCTCATCCCATCATAAACATCGCCGACGACATCCGTTTCCTCAATAACAACCCACTTAATCAACCCATCCGAGCATTCATACTTGGTCAGAATACTGAGTTCAAATGTGCGAGAAATGTATGTACATGCAAAAAATCTGCAACCACCAACCGAGTGTGATTTTCCAGCTCTTGTGGTGATGTCTGCAAAAAGTTTGCAAAAATTCGCAAGAAATTTCAGCGAAAATTCGATTCGGCGAAGACGTTGAAAGTTGTCTGCCCGATCAGTTGTGAATGGTATACAGCTAGAAGATATGCCCGGTACCGGCTAATGAACCGAATTATTAACGGAATATTGGTATTGGTAAGACGCTATTGCGTAGTATTATACCGGGTTGCACATTCATTGTGTGATGCGTGTGAAAATGATTTTAGTGAAAACTGAGGAGCTCACTCACTCACTCACTCACTCACTCACTCACTCACTCACTCACTCACTCACTCACTCACTCACTCACTCACTCACTCACTCACTCACTCACTCACTCACTCACTCACTCACTCACTCACTCACTCACTCACTCACCACTCACTCACTCACTCACTCACTCACTCACTCACTCACTCACTCACTCACACACTCATCACTCACTCACTCACTACTCACTCACTCACTCACTCACTCACTCACTCACTCACCACTCACTCACTCACTCACTCACTCACTCACTCACTCACCCACCACTCACTCACTCACTCACTCACTCACTCACTCACTCACTCACTCACCCACTCAATCACTCACTCACTCACCACCACTCACTCACTCACTCACTCACTCACTCACTCATCACTCACTCACTGACTCACTCACTCACTCACTCACTCACTCTCACTCACTCACTCACTCACTCACTCACTCACTCACTCACTCACTCACTCACTCACTCACTCACTCACTCACTCACTCACTCACTCACTCACTCACTCACTCACTCACTCACTCACTCACTCACTCACTCACTCACTCACTCACTCACTCACTCACTCACTCACTCACTCACTCACTCACTCACTCACTCACTCACTCACCCACTCACTCACTCACTCACTCACTCACTCACTTACTTACTCACTCAATCTCTCACTCACTTACTCACTCATTCACTCACTCACTCACTCACTCACTCACTCACTCACTCACTCACTCACTCACTCACTTACTCACTCAATCTCTCACTCACTTACTCACTCATTCACTCACTAACTCCTTCACTCACTGGCTCTCTCACACTCACTCACTCACTCACTCACTCACTCACTCACTCACTCACTCACTCACTTACTCACTCACTCACTCACTCACTCACTCACTCACTCACTCACTCACTCACTCACTCACTCACTCACTCACTCACTCACTCACTCACTCACTCACTCACTCACTCACTCACTCACTCACTCACTCACTCACTCACTCACTCACTCACTCACTCACTCACTCACTCACTCACTCACTCACTCACTCACTCACTCACTCACTCACTCACTCACTCACTCACTCACTCACTCACTCACTCACTCACTCACTCACTCACTCACTCACTCACTCACTCACTCACTCACTCACTCACTCACTCACTCACTCACTCACTCACTCACTCACTCACTCACTCACTCACTCACTCACTCACTCACTCACTCACTCACTCACTCACTCACTCACTCACTCACTCACTCACTCACTCACTCACTCACTCACTCACTCACTCACTCACTCACTCACTCACTCACTCACTCACTCACTCACTCACTCACTCAAACTCACTCACTCACTCTTACCACTGTGAACAACCGTCACATTAATTAACCACCATCCATCAAACAAACTTTATACCGTTAATTCTTACTTTCATGCAAGTGAATGATGGTCATCTCTGTCGGGTGCGCAGTCAACTAATTAACAATGCAACGATAAGCCATCAACGGGTTACGGTAGTTTTATTGGTATTACCATGCGCGCGGCCACCCTATTAATAAGGGCTGAGTTACTGTACATAAGATTACAAACGTCCTACATATACATATCTTGTACATTTAATGTATGTATGTACGTCAGTGGGAGATACATATAAAAATGCTGTAATTGTGAGACCAAAACACGACTTCAATGGCAATGGGAACAACTTCATGCACTTCATGGCTGCCAGAGGGCAGGGTTACATATACTGCGGTTAATCGGGTACGCAACTGCTGTAAAACTATCGTGATGCATGGATTTTTTCATAAAGAAGAAAAGCTGAACAAAATTTTTTTAATTTTTCAACAACAAAAAATAAAAATTTCAAATCACGAAAACTTTTAAAGGCCCGAACATACTCCATTATAACACCGTAAAATAATACGTGAAAGCTATTTACTATGGTTATACACTTGTTTCTGGTCATGAAACGAATTTGGCTGCTTCGATTGCTGAATTTTAAGCTGCATTTGGTTCATCAAATGTCATATAACTGAGGTTCGAATATTTCGTGACAGTTTTCCGGGACATTGTCGGGACAGTTTTTTTGTAAACAAGTTTCAAGCACACAATTTTTTTGTTTTTTTGTAACATTTCATACAGGCACATTAATTAAAATTTTTTTATTTAGGGTGTGTGGCAAGAGTCTTAAATTTTTTTTTGTGAATTTGTCACTTTTGTCGCGAAATATTCGAACCTCAGTTATAGTAACCACATACAACGTATTAGCCCTCAGGATTATTTATAGTGTGATCAATGAAATCACAAAACAAGGTTACCACTGTATATGGTTTTTCAGTGGGTTCAAATTTCTCGGGTCGTGGGAGGTTATCGGGTTTTAGGAATGAACGTTGTTTCACTTTGTGACTTGGTATTCCTCATTGCTATTATGGCGTGGAAAAACAATAAAATCTCGAAAAATCGTGAATCTTGAGTTATGCAGACGTTGTACAGCCAAATTGAAAGACTCATCGGATGACTCTGAAGTCGGTGAACAACTTTCATGCTGGGACGAGTTTTCTTAGAACAATGACGTGATTTGTATCAAAAGGCCTCTTCAGGCTGATCTATTTACTTTTGGTTATACACTTGTTTCCGGTCATGAACCTAGTTTGGCTGCTTTGATTGTTAATTTTTAGGCTGCATTCGGTTCATCAAGTGTCACAGTAACCACATACAACGTAAAAGCCGTAAGGAATATTTATATTGTTTTCAATGAAATCACTAAATATAGTTACCCCTGTGAGGGTGAAATCACAAAATAAGGTTAGCGGTTTTTGATATGTAGATTCAAACTTTCTCGGGTCGTGAGGAGTTATACAGACGTTGCACAGCCAAATTGAAAGACTAATTATCTTTTTGTATCGAACAGTGAAACCCATAAGAAATGAAGAGATTTTTTGCTGGTTTCCAAAATGTTTATACTATTCTTCAGAAGCATTTAACTTTTCTGCATATTGAAAATAAATGTCCGTTTTTTTCTTTATACAAATAGTGATTTAAATTTGTTTTTATTCATTTGCTTTAACGTAAAATAATCATGTAGATTTATGTAATCTGATGTTCTGAGTGAGTGAGTGGGTGAATGAGTGAGGGAGGGAGGGAGTGAGTGAGTGTGTGAGTGAGTGAGTGAGTGAGTGAGTGACTGAGTAAGTGAATGAGTGAGTGAGTGAGGTGCTTTCAAGCCATATAATCGCATTGACTGTCAACTGCCACATTAGATTTTTATATGGACCAAACAAAAGTAATGTACGCATAACAGAAAAAAAACACGAACAAAACTAAACTGAAAACGAAAAAGAGAGTGAAACGACCGAAAAAAAACAGAAACTAAATTAAGTACCATTGAGATAAAGCTGTGTCAACTAGATCTGAACTTTTCAAAATCAATACGTAAACGGAATTCGCATAAATGCTCAGAGAATTCAAAAATAACTTGAGGATTGAATTTGAAATTCCACAAATTCAATTGCAGTGAAACTTGTCCATGTATGGAACACGCGTTGGCCGGCATTTTCGGCATAAATAGTGTACATTGTATAACGGAAACTATCGGTCTAAATTGTCTTTTCGTCATTTCAAAGATACTTGCATGAAATTTTCGGCAATTAACTCAACATATGAAACAACAGGTTCCGCATTCACTGCGTTCCCGGTATTCCGAGCGTAGCATTTGGCGAACAGAGTTCCGTCTGAGTCATGCCCGATAACGTCGAGAGAGGTCGGTCGGCATTTTCGACATTTTCGGCATAAATAATGTACACAGTATGTATGTGCGGCATTCACGAACTGATTAGCAGTTTAAGCATTTAAATATATTTACACGCAGTATTTTCGGCACCTCAACATTCGAAACAACAGATTCCGCATTCACTGCACACTCGGCATTCCAGACATTCCGAACGTAGCGGTTTGTGGGCCGATCCCGTCTGGTCATGCCGGCTAACGTCGAGAGACGTCGGTCGGCATTTTCGACATTTTCGGCACAAATAGTGTACACAGTATATTCGGC
>OZ038446.1:1733843-1769277 GCA_964036265.1 Daptonema setosum | reverse complement strand
AGTTTTTCTTGTTCAACTTTCTTCTTTATGAAAAAATCCATGCATCACGATAGTTTTACAGCAGTTGCGTAACCGATTAAATGCAATATATTTAACCCTGCCCTCTGGCAGCCATGAAGTGCCATGAAGTTGTTCCCATTGCCATTAGAGTCGCGTTTTGGTCTCATAATTAAAGCATTTTTTATATGTATCTCCCACTGACGTACATACATGCATTAAATGTACAAGATATGTATATGTAGGACGTTTGTAATCTTACGTACAGTAACACAGCTCTTATTAATAGGGTCGCCGCACCAATAAATACCAATAAAACTACCGTAACCCGTCGATGGCTTATCGTTGCATTGTTAATTAGTTGACTGCGCGCCCGACAGAGAAGACCATCATTCACTTGCATGGAAGTAAGAATTAACGTTATAAAGTTTGTTTGATGGATGGTGGTTAATTAATATGACGGTTGTTCACAGTGGTATGAGTGAGTGAGTGAGTTTGAGTGAGTGAGTGAGTGAGTGAGTGAGTGAGTGAGTGAGTGAGTGAGTGAGTGAGTGAGTGAGTGAGTGAGTGAGTGAGTGAGTGAGTGAGTGAGTGAGTTTGAGTGAGTGAGTGAGTGAGTGAGTGAGTGAGTGAGTGAGTGAGTGAGTGAGTGAGTGAGTAAGGTAGTGAGTGAGTGAGTGACTGAGTATGAATGCTACTCAGTTTTCACTAAAATCATTTTCGCACGCATCACACAATGAATGTGCAACCCGATATAATACTACGCAATAGCGTCATACCAATACCAATATTCCGTTAATAATTCGGTTCATTAGCCGGTATCGGGTATATCTTCTAGCTATATACCATTCACAACTGATCGGGTCGGGCAGACAACTTTCAAAGTCGCCGCCGAATCGAATGTTCGGCGATTGGCCTGAAATTTCTTGCATAGTTTTGCAAACTTTTTGCAGACATCACCACAAGAGCTGGAAAATCACATTCGGTTGGTGGTTGCAGATTTGTCGCAGGGAAACACATTTCTCTCAATTTTGAATACAGTATTCTGAAGTATGAATGCTCGGATGGGTTGATTAAGTGGGTTGTTATTGAGGAAACGGATGTCGTCGGCGCTGTTTATGATGGGATGAGAAAGTCTTCCAACCATCACCGGCATCCGTGGTATAATAAATATGGTGCCACGATATTAGTATTCATTTTAGTTTGTTCCGTGCGATAGTCACTCGGTTGATTGGAGTATCTTTGGTGTAGCGGTGGTGTAGTGGTTAGCACGTCTGTGTACTGAACAGAAGACTTTTCGATTCGAAACCTGCCAGAAACTCGAAATTTTTCAGTTTTTGGGTTGGACTAGAATTCATCTATTAATTCATATACTCCATGACAGTTGAGTTCTTGCCATAAATGGATAGCTGGTTCATCAACTTGTCAGTCAGTCAGTCAGTCAGTCAGTCAGTCAGTCAGTTAGTCAGTTAGTCAGACAGTCATTAGTTGTCTACATATATGTTTGTTTGTTTGTCTGTCAATCTGTCAGTCTATCTTGCATTAGTTATGTCAGCCAGCATTTTATTAGCCAACAAGCCAATCAACATCCCATCCAGTCAGTCAGTCAGTCGGCCACTCAGTCAGTCAGACAGCAAATTAGTCAGTCAGTCAGACAGCAAGTCAGTCAGTCAGTCAGTCAATCTATTTACGATGACTACAAACGGAATGCTCCACCAATGTAATCTCTACGTTCTGACGTACTACATACAGTACATCTTTCTACAGTCAGTGAGATATTCAGCGAGCCGATCAGTCGGTACAAATTGTACACCTTCGTTTATAATAAGACTGACCTGACGAAAACTGATCAGTCATTCGGTTCAATTAGCCATTTAGACAGTCCGGCAGCAATTCTTCCAGTATGTTAGTCAAACAGCCAGTGAGTCAGTCCGACGAACAGACAGTAAACAAGTCAACGAATCATTCGGTCAGTCAGTCAATTTATTATATAAAAATAGACTAGTAACAATGGCAACAAATGGATTTAGCGTAATCTGCTCATGTGGTCCATTCTTTCTGACGTACATACTACATACCGTACACCCTGTACATAATGTTTATAGTATTACTATTGAAAAACAAGTCAAAGAACCAATAAAGTTAGTCGTTGACTCAGTCAGTCAGTCAGTCAGTCAGTCAGTCAGTCAGTCAGTCAGTCAGTCAGTCAGTCAGTCAGTCAGTCAGTCAGTCAGTCAGTCAGTCAGTCAGTCAGTCAGTCAGCGCTTACTTCATGTAATTCATTCAGCTTGCATCGATCGGTAAATCTATGAACAATGTGCTGGACACAGTAAGATGTCGCGTCTGAAACATTATGTGTCGCATGTATTGAGTAGATACACAAATAAAATTCTGACATTCTCAATTTGTGAAACGGTTACGCCCATAAGCAATGAATTGAGTGCAGTTTTCGTGTATTGTTCAAATGTTATATGAATAATAATTTATTTTTGTGAAATGTGGAAGCGCCCCAACAACAGATTTGCATTCAAACTGCGCGCCAAAAAGTTTTTGGCTACTAAGACACCCTGGATAGGTTATGAAACTTAGTATTTCAGAATAGCCAACTGGATCATGTACATATGTAAATTATGTACTGAATATACTCACATAATAATGAGTATGCTTATGTAAATTTCATAAACTGAATCCGCAAGCAAACTGTTTATGATTGCATGTGCTATTTATACTCAACTAATTTCCATTTATGACTAACAAAATAGTTGAAACAGGTTTTGCGTATTCCCTATAGTCAAATACCAATAATGTTCAAAACGGCGATCAAAATCACTGGCATTTGACTAACGGTGAATTTTTTTAATTCAAGTTGGAAATTCGGTGAGAAAATTTTTGACATGTATGTATGTAGGTTGAATTCTTTGGGACATAATTTCGATGAGTTTAAGCGGCGAAATTCCGAACCCAAAAAATGTCCCTTTAACTTCTAAACGCCTAAATGTTCTGTCACGTAGAATATATTCCATACGAGGTTTTACTGTGCGTTAACCCCCGATTACCTATCGTGAGGACAAGCGCGTTAGGCCCGCGTAGCGGTGGTATTTCAGTGTTTCCCACCTATGCGTACAAAAATTCGTTTCTGAGAAAATTTATAGGAAATTTTCCAGGGGTTTGAAATAAGTGTTCAATGAGTATTGCGGATCTTGCTATCATTGTACATATTTAAAAAAAGCTTAACCAGAAGCCGAAAATGTATCCCATTCAAATCAAGACACGCAATCAATCGGTCATGTTATAATCATATTTCATGCACTGAAACACACTTAAAGTATCAGATTATAATCTGGTGTAAACATTACGTAAATAAGTAAACTGGTATTATACGTGGTTTTATACTGATTTATGTAGATATTTCATATGCTAAAACCGACTGAAAATATCAGATCAACAATATTACCATATGCACTTGGCACAATTCTAGTGTAAACACTACATAAATGAATAAATTGGTAGAAAAACGATTACGGTAACACACTGGCGGACGAGCTAATCCTCCACAGGGAGGGGAATCTTTCCAAAGAGGGGAAATTGGCAGCAAATTGGTAATTTTATTGAACAAGATCTATTTTTTGAAAACGCCAAAGAGGGGGGAATTCCACTTTTCCCTCCCCTTCTCGTCCGCTAGCGCGGTAACAAAGTGCATAATACTGTAGCGTCACCGACAGACGGGTCAAACCTCCAAAATAAGGGGAATCTTCCCGAAGGGGGGGAATTGACAGAAAGGAGGCAATTTTACTTGCATCCACTCTAAAAATTACTTTTTGGAACCCGCGAATTCTACTTTTCCCTAACCCTTCTCGTCCGCTGGTAGGTGGAGTCAATTTTTAGACCGGAAGAGTATCCCAGACTCCCAGTTCTTTATAACCCAGACATTAGCTGAGGAAAGTATGTATACCCAAGCACCACATCAAAACAGCTACCTTATGTTTATGAATTATGAACACCCTGTAAGTCTGTACCCATCATTCCACAAAATATTCTGGCCAATCTTAAAAGTGATGTCATTATGATCGGACCATTATGTACATTTGATGATGACTTTTCCTTGGACATTTTTTTCGTAAAAATCTTTCGTTCACTCCCAAATCTCTGCCCTAGAACGGCATCGTTGAATAAAAAACGATGTTTCTCCAATGACCTGAAGTGGTATTTGTTCCATCTACCATATCGAACGGAGGGATATGTTTCACAAGAAATGCTCCAGAAAAATTCGTAACTCAATAAACGCACTGTAGCTGCAAATTTCTAGATTTACTTTTCGTCATCGAAAATGTGGGAATGCTATATTTGGACGATTCACAGAGTAGTACTGTAAATACAGTAATCTGAATTAGTTTTGAGTTATTTCGAGGATTGAACGTTAATGGATTATTTACCATAAAAACATGCCATCGGCATTATTTTACAAAGTCTGTAAATTACTGAACAACAACATTCCAATAATGGAACATTAGGTTCTTTAAAAAAACAGGTTTAGCTCTCTCAATCGATTAGGGGATCGAATATAAAAGTGCGGTAGAGCTTGGTCAGGTTTTCTTGCTAACAAAAGTTTATTTAGCGGGTTACTGTATGTAATGATTGAACGCAATTCTTGTATGTTGTCCAAATGCTATGTGAAAAAGATTTTCTTTCTCGAACTCTTAAAAACACGCTGAAACAGATTTGAATTCAAACTGCGTCCCAAAAAGTTTTTGACTAACATGAAACCCTGGACCTATGCCTAACCTTCGCTTCCTTTGTGATCACGTTGAGGCGCCTACCACGCAAGCCACACCTCTTATTTTGAAACTCGGTTAGTGTATAGTCTATCCAAGGTTTCTTGTTAGTCGAAAACTGTTTGGCGCAGTTCAAATTCAAACCTGTTTTGGCGCGCTTTCAAAATTTCGAGAAACGAATACTCTTTCACATAGCAAGCGGAAAACATGCTAGAATGGCGCTTTTCATTGCATACGTGCGTGCGTACATAACTGAACTCCAAAATTCTTTTTTTTTGATAACAAGAAACCCTGACCAAGCTATACAAAGTACTTCATACAGAGATGAAACTTATTCATTTAAAATCGTTTTAATTTCGAACACATATTATCAAACAGCATTCTACAAACTCCTACACAGATTGTTATAAAGCCCGTATGTTGTTTCCACAAGCAAAGGTGTTGCCCAAAACGTCTGATAATGAAACATCAGACACATTCACATTCAGTTGGCGGTTGCAACAATGTCGCAGGGAAATTCATTTCTCGCACATTTGAACTCAGTCTTCTGACCAAGTATGAATGCTCGGATGGGTTGATTAAGTGGTTTGTTATTGAGGAAACGGATGTCGTCGCCGCTGTTTATGATGGGATGAGAAAGTCTTCCAACCATCACGGTCATCCGTGGTATAATAAATATGGTGCCACGATATTAGTATTCATTTCAATTTGTTCCGGGCGATAGTCACTCGGTCATTGCGAGTACCTGTGGTTTAGCGGTGGTGAAGCGGGTTAGCTTGTCTGTGTACTGAACAGGCTGTTCGGTTCGTATCCTAACAGGAACCTTGAAATTTTTCACTTTTTGGTTGAACTAGAATTCGTTTTTTTACTCATATACTTTATGACAGCTGAGTTCTTGCCATAAATGCATAGCTGGTTCATCCACTTGTCAGTCAGTCAGTCAGTTAGTTGTCTGTCTGTTCGTTTGCCAGTCCGTCGGTCAGTCTGCCAGTTACATACATAGTTATTCAGTCACTCAGTCAGTCAGCCAGTCAGTCAGTCAGTCAGTCAGTCAGTCTTGTTCACGTTCCTGTACCAGGGGTAGATTACAATACAATCCAATGTTGAACAACAATTCTAAATCTCTCTTCATTTCTCAATTTATAAAAATAGACTAGTAACAATGGCAACACATGGAATCAGCGTACTCCACCCATGTGATATCTACGTTATGACGTACCACATACAGTACACCTTCCTACAGTGAGTGAGTGAGTGAGTGAGTGAGTGAGTGAGTGAGTGAGTGAGTCGGTCAGTCGGTACATATCGTACACCTTTGTTTATAATAAGACTGGCCGAAAGCTGTTAAGTCATTCAATTCAGTTAGCCAGTCAGAAAGTCAGCCATAGTATGTCCCTCGAACATTACATGGAATCAGCGAACTCCACATTGTGATCTCTACGTTTTGACGTACTACATATGTACAATGCTCATTTATTTATCTAACCAAAAGCTGATCAGTCATTCAATTTAAATAACCAGTCAAACAGTCAGTAGCTTAGTCAGACAGTCGAACAGACAGTCAGTCAATAAGTCAATAAATCAATCGGTCAGTCAGTCAATTTATCATATAAAATAGACTAGTAACAATGGCAACAAATGGAATTAGCGTACTTCGCCCATGTGATCCATATGTTTGACGTATGTACTACATACCATACCGTACACCCTGTACATAATGTTTATAACATTTCTATTGAAAAAAAACAAGTCAATGAACCAATAAAGTTAGTCGTTGACTCAGTCAGTCAGTCAGTCAGTCTGTCAACCAGTCAGCCAGTCAACCAGTCAGTCGGTCAGTACGTCAGTCAGTCAGTCCGTCAGTCGTTGACACAGTCAGTCAGTCAGTCAGTCAGTCAGTCAGTCAGTCAGTCAGTCAGTCAGTCAGTCAGTCAGTCAGTCAGTCAGTCAGTCAGTCAGTCAGTCAGTCAGTCAGTCAGTCAGTCAGTCAGTCAGTCAGTCAGTCAGTCAGTCAGTCAGTCAGTCAGTCAGTCAGTCAGTCAGTCAGTCAGTCAGTCAGTCAGTCAGTCAGTCAGTCAGTGAGTCAGTCAGTCATTTAGTCAGTCAGTTAGTCAGTCAGTCAGCATTTACTTCATGTAATTATTTCAGCTTCCATCGGTAATTCTATGAACAATGTGCTGGACACAGTAAGATGTCGCGTCTGAAACATTATGTGTCGCGTGTATTGAGTAGATACTTAAAAAATAGATAAAGTTCCGACATTCACAATTTGTGGACCGGTTACGCCCATATGCCACTGGCGGACGAGCTTATTTGCCAAAGGGAGGGGAATTTCGTCAAAGAGGGGGGAATTAGCAGAAATTAGGCAATTTTACCTACACCTTAGGGAACAAAATGCACTGTTTTAGAATGCCAAAGAGGGGGCAATTCCACTTTTCCCTCCCCCTTCTCGTCCGCTACTGCCATATGCAATGAACTGTGGGCCGTTTTCATGTATTGTTCAAATGTTATATAAATAATAATCTATTTGTGTGAAATGTGAAAGCGCCCCAACAACAGATTTGCATATAAACTGCGCGTCAAAAAGTTTTTGGCTAACAAGACACCCTGGATAGGCTATAAAACTTAGTATTTCAGAATAGCCAACGAACTTGATCATGCATGTAAATTATGTACTGAATATACTCACATAATAATGAGTATGCTTATGTAAATTTCATAAACTGAATCCGCAAGCAAACTGTTTATGATTGCATGTGCTATTTATACTCAACTAATTTCCATGTATGACTAACAAAATAGTTGAAACAGGTTTTGCGTATTTCCTATAATCAAATACCAATAATGTTCAAAACGGAAATTAAAATCACACCGATTTCACACCGGAAATTAAAATCACACCCATACTTTTGGCATTTGACTAACGGTGAATTTTTTTAATTCAAGTTGAAAGATCGGTGAGGTGATTTTTTATGTGTTGATTTCTTGGGAGATCATTTCGGTGAGTTCAAGTGACCTTCTGTTTCAAGGTTGTTTACATATATAAATAGTATTGTGGTCTAGCTTGGTCAGGGTTTCTTGTTATCAAACACGAAATTTTCTGGGCCGGTTTCGCACGTATACAATGAATTAGGTGAATTTGTTGTATGTTATCTAAATTTTATGTGAAAAAAGATTTTTTTCGAAATGTAGAAAGCGTGCTTGAAAGTTTAACATAAAAACGTGTGTTTATCAAAAAAAGCAACCAGAAGCCGAAAATGATTACCATTCAAATTCAATCAGTCATGTTAGAATCATATTTCATACGCTGAAACACACTGACATTATCAGATCATTATTATAAACTAGTGTGAACATTACGTAATTAAACAGGTATTATATGTACGTGGTTTTATACTGATTTATGCGCAAATTTCATATTCTAAAACCGACTTAAATTATCAGATCAACATTATTACCATGAACAATTGGCACGATTTCAGTGTAAACACTACATAAATGAATAAATTGGTAGATACAGTAGAAGATTACGGTAACAAAGTGCATAAAACCGTAGCGTCACTGACTGACGAGTCAAACCTCTAAAATGAGGGAATCTTCCCGAAGAAGGGGAATTGACAGAAATGAGGCAATTTCACAAACACCCTAAAACAAACTATGCTTTTTCAACCCGCGAAGAAGGGGGAATTTTCCACCAAACCTCCTTGTTCGCCAGTATGTGGAGTCAATTTTAGACCGGAAAAGTATCCCAGACTCCCAGTTGTTTATAACCTTTTTAATAAGACGGTGACATTAACTGAAAAAAGTTAACCTCACAAAATATTCTGACCAATCGTCAAAGTGATGTCATTATTATCATTATTTTTGAAATATTTTCGTTTGTCGTCGTTTTCGTTATTTTCGTTGTTCATATCGTTTCGGAAATTTTTTCTGAAAAACCTCTCATTTATTTCCAAAAGGCATCTTTGAAGGGAAGATTATGTTTTTCAATGAACTTAGAAGCCACTTAGCATCATGTGGAATGAGAAGGTTTTTGTCAAAAATAACCCTATCGAATCGAATCTACCCTATCGAAGAGACAGACAGACGTGCACACTATTTGGGCGCGAGGGAAAGGTTTTACAAGATATACCCCAGAACAAGTCAGAAAAAAACACTGTAAAGGGCTGCCTGGGATTCAAGTGGAAAGTTGCAGTGTTACTTGTGAATCGTTAGCTGCATCTGTAAGAGAAGGTGATGCATAATTGTCGGCTGTCCGACTCAACTCAACCCAACAACTGTATGCTATAACATGCAATCATCATGTTCAGTGGGTGTTACACTGGGTTGAACAAGTTAACGTGTCATTTTTTACTTGAATCTCCAGAAGCTCTTTAGCTGCAAGTTCTAAATTTACTTTCAGTAGTCGGGAATGTGGGAATGCTATATTTGGACGATTCACAGAGTAGTACTGTAAATACTGTAATCCGGTCTAGTTTTGAGTTTTTTCGATGATTGAACGTTAATGGATTATTTACCATAAAAACATGCCATCGGCATTATTTGAAAACATCTGTGAATCACTAAACAACAGCATTCCAAACATAGAACATTACGTTCTTGAAAAAACAGGTTTAGCATTTTCAATCGAATTCAAAAGTGCGCTCGGTCAAGGTTTCTTGTTATCAAACGTTTATTTTACGGGTCAGTTACGCACGTATGCAATCAATCGCAACTTCTGTATGTTGTCCAACTGCTATGTTAAAAAGAATTTATTTATCGACTTTTTTAAAGCGCGCTGAAACAGATTTGAAATCAAGCTGCGTGCCAAAAAGCTGTTTTCGATAAATGAACACTTTTTCACATAACAAGCGAAAAACATAAGGAAACTGCGCTTGACTCATTGCATACGTGCGTAACTGACCTCCAAAGTTCTTCTGTGATAACAGGAAACTCTGACCAAGCTATATAAAGTACTTCATACAGAAATGAAACTTATTCATTTAAAATCGTTTTAATTTCAAACACATATTATCAAACAGCATTCTTCAAACTCCTACACAGATTGTTATAAAGCCCGTATGTTGTTTCCGCAAGCAAAGGTGTTGCCCAAAACGTCTGATAATGAAACATCAGACAATCAGTGTTAACACGCACATGAAACATCATCACCTCATCCTACACTGTGTTAAACTATGGTGTCAACCGAGTTGAGTTGAGGCTAGTGATGTTTCATTATCAGACGTTTTGGGCAACACTTTTGCTGGCAAAAATACCATACGGGCTTTAGTACACACTTGATTGCAGTACAAATATATGAAATTAGTAGGATACCCTACATGTGATTGCCTAATTGAGTTTTACACCCTCATAATCCAGCCTATATTGGTTTCCATCACCCAGTTTCTTCTCGCTATTTGTTATTTTTATACATATTTAGCTTGGTCACTGGTCATTGGTTTCTTAAGATGAAAAATTACTTTTGTAGGTGGGTTACGCACGTACATATGTATGCAATGGATTAAGCGAGACTTTCGTACGTATTCCGAATGATATGTAAAACAATGATTTATGAGTTGAGTGAAAAAATGCGCCTAGAAATTGTTTACGCAGATTTGAAGTTGAATTGGGCGCCAAAAAGTTTTTGGCTAACAAGATATGTGAACGAATCTATAAAAAGCATTTCGTTAGTCATCATCACGCTGATTTTACGATTAGTTTAGCGTAGAGATAATCGCTTCAAAGCAGTGTTTGTGAATGAAATTTCACAGATTAGTCATGGAACTTTCGCGTAAAGGTTATGGTTGTATCATCCTCGATAAAGTGTGAGCGTACATACAGTACATGCATAGAGATATAATGTATGTATGTAGTCAATCCAGAGTTTCTCTTTGACCTAAGAGTTGTTGATGCAAATAAAAAAAACTCGCACAAACCACTGTATAAGGTTCTTGATGAGTAGATAATTGAATTTTAATGCGGTAATACGAGCGCAACTGTAAGGATTCTCATTTTGATCTCAAATTTAAGAGAAAAAATAGTTGCGGCATAATAATTTTCGGCGAATTCTATTTCGACATGAAAATTGAAGATGAATTCTAGAAAACACAATTTATGTATTGTAGTATTTGAAAGGATGGATTAGGAAACCAAATTTGAAATCCATTTGCGCCACTTGGCGGACTAGCCAAACCTCCAAACTGAAGGGAATTTCTTCAAAGAGGGGGAATTGGCAGAAGCTAGGCTATTTTGCATACACTGACATCACGGAACAAATTCAGCTTTATGAAACCGCCAAAGAGGGGGGTATTTTACTTTTCCCACCCTTCTTGCCCGCTCGTCGTTTGCACATGCTGCTGAGAAGTTGATTGATGTTCCTGATTGTCTCTTGATCATAGCGTCAATAATTTGATATTAATAATCTCGTTATTTACATTGGCTGAAATTCAACCAAGTATCTATTACGGTATTGGCATAAACACCAATGTACAGTACTTTCTTCATGCATATTAGATGAACATATGAAGAATCTCTGTTTACATAGTAGACTGTGGTCGGGTTGTTTCCAAGTTAGATTGACCTTAGACAGGATGACATTTTGTTAAATACATGTTTCTCGAATGAAACATATCCAAAGCTACTATCATACAAACATGAGCATATGTTAACAAAGTGCCAAATCATTTTAACTTTCCAAAAAAAACACCACTTGAACCAATCAATGCCATCATGCGGTGCCAGTTCAGCTGACATTCACTTTATTTGTACGCCTTTTCAATGTCAATTAATTAGAAGACTGATTCTGCATAACATGATCGTCATGACATGATGACATGATGATCATGATATAACACTCTATAATGTTACATTATGATTCGATTAAAAAACACCTTTTTTAAAAACTCAATTTATTTTTGTTTCACAGGTTAATACAAAATACAGCAGATTCGCTTCGCGAAACCACAGAAATAAACAGTCATGTTTGGAAAAAGTATGTTAATCGCCATCATCGGCCTTTTGGTTGTACTGTTTGTCGCTGAACAGGTGAGTCCACTCACTCACTCACTCTCTCATTTACTCACTCACTCACTCACTCACTCTCTTATTGACTCACTCACTCAATCACTCACTCACTCACCCTCTCACTCACTCACTCACTCACTCACTCACTCACTCACTCACTCACTCACTCACTCACTCACTCACTCACTCACTCACTCACTCACTCACTCACTCACTCACTCACTCACTCACTCACTCACTCACTCACTCACTCACTCACTCACTCACTCACTCACTCACTCACTCACTCACTCACTCACTCACTCACTCACTCACTCACTCACTCACAGGCACAAGCCAACCTGGCTACATCACGAGGCACTTTCCGTCCGGCCGGCAAGCGGGCTTATGAAGTCAGACCTGCTCAAATGCTCCGTAGTTCATCTGATTTGGATGACGACTGTTGGTCACTGACTGACTGACTGAGTGACTGACTGACTGGCTGACTGACTGACTGAATGACTGACTGACATACAGACTGACGGACTGACTGTCAGTTTGACTAACCAACAGACTGACTAACTAAGTGATTTACTTACTACAGAGCTGACTGACTAAATGAACCATTTATTAAGTTTAGGTGACTGAATTAATGACTGGTTGATTAACAGAATGACTGGCTGGCAACATTAATGAATAAATGGTTTTTTCAGCGAATGACTGATGGGATAATGGGGTTGTTGACTGACTGACTGACTAAAAGTATGACTGACTGAAAGACGAACAGATTGACAGACAGACTGACATAATGACTCACTGACAGACTGACTGACGGACAGACAAAATGACAAAAAGAAAAGACTGATTGACTAAATGACCGACTGAGCCAGTGACTGACTAATAAGTCGATTCACATTTCTCTAGCTTTAGTTAACGCCTGGAAGCTTTTCTCTGCCGGCTACGGTCGTCGTTAAAGGACAACCATCTCATTTTGATGATGGGCTTGAATGTCAAACGACAACCAGCCTCACAAAATTTAACAACATTAACAAAAACAACAACAACAACAACAACAACGACAACGACAACAACAACAGCAGCAGCAGCAAATAGGGTGTGATCGTGTGCAGTGCTCATCAATTTGTGTATAGATCAACTGTTTTTTTTCTTCACATGAATAATGCTGATTTCCAATAAATAAATTCAATCGATTTTTCGTTTTTTTTCATAATCGTGATTCGTTTATTCTGATGACGTGATTGTCTGTATTTGGATGACTGAAAGTGGACAACGGTTACATACATAAAACGAGTGGACAACGTCGAGTGGGTAACATGCTAGCTTGTAAATCAGAGGATGCGAGTTCGATTCTTGCAGCAGTGGCGAAGTTTCCAGAAACGGTTGCACATCATTGCAATTTTACCTACACTTGAGGGAATAAATTAAGTTTTAATAAATGCGAAAGACAGGGAACTCCATGTTTCCAAATCCCTTCTCCCAGACTTCCATCCGCATGTGGTTTGTCCAGCCGACGTCTAACTAGAAATGTTGCTGCCTACTGATAGACGAGCCGATTGTCAAAAAGGGCGATAACGATTTTGAAAATATTGTGTAATTCGCAGTTGTTCGGCCAATCCTGGTTTGAATTCTACTGTTCGGTAGTGCCAAAGAGAAGGAATATATTTTTGTTTCTCCCTCATCAATTAGCGCCCTTTATAAAGCCTGTATGTGGTTTCTGATGCAAAAATATCGCCGAAAACGTCTGATAATGAAACATCACTAGGCTCAATTCAACTCGGTTGACGCCATAGTTTAACACAGTGTAGCACGGAGTGATGATGCATTATGTGCGTGTTAACACTGATTGGATGATGTTTCATTATCAGGCTTTTGGGCAATATTCTGCTGGCAGAAACCTATTTGAAACAAAAAGGATTTTTTGAATCTATTATTTGCGCCTCTTTAGTTATATGACGATCTCTACAATGTTTGTCAAAAGAAGTTTTCCCGGCCTTAGAACCACTTACTACGTAGGCATTTGAGTTTTTTGAAGAACTGAGTTAGCAACCACCACAGTGAATTTTCCATAGATGCATAGACGTACCGACGATTCATTGTGCTCAACTCATTCATGTCGGCAGGAATTATCTCACGAATTAATTTGACAAACTCGTCATCGCTGGCGTGATTTTAAATCCAGTAGTTCATTCGGAGAAAGCGTTTAGAATTTTCTGAGTGTTCGAGTTTTATAGTTTTCTGAGTGAGTGAGTGAGTGAGTGAGTGAGTGAGTGAGTGAGTGAGTGAGTGAGTGAGTGAGTGTGTGAGTGAGTGAGTGAGTGAGTGAGTGAGTGAGTGAGTGAGTGAGTGAGTGAGTGAGTGAGTGAGTGAGTGAGTGAGTGAGTGAGTGAGTGAGTGAGTGAGTGAGTGAGTGAGTGAGTGAGTGAGTGAGTGAGTGAGTGAGTGAGTGAGTGAGTGAGTGAGTGAGTGAGTGAGTGAGTGAGTGAGTGAGTGAGTGAGTGAGTGAGTGAGTGAGTGAGTGAGTGAGTGAGTGAGTGAGTGAGTGAGTGAGTGAGTGAGTGAGTGAGTGAGTGAGTGAGTGAGTGAGTGAGTGAGTGAGTGAGTGAGTGAGTGAGTGAGTGAGTTAGTGAGTGAGTGAGTAAGCGAGTGAGTTAGTGAGTGAGTGAGTGAGTAAAAGAATGAGTGAGTGAGTGAGTGAGTTAGTGAGTGAGTGAGTAAGCGAGTGAGTTAGTGAGTGAGTGAGTGAGTAAAAGAATGAGTGAGTGAGTGAAAGAATGAGTGAGTGAGTGAGTGAGTGAGTCAGTCAGTGAGTGAGTGAGTGAGTGAGTGAGTAGTGTAGTACAATAGGTAGTGTTGTTGAAACAAACGTCAGCCAGATGATACACGATTAACTGGCAACAATCCAGTTTAACCGGAATGCCCTTAGTCTGGAATGGCACTGCCACATTCATCAATGTCAATTTGCCGTTCACAATGACACATCAACTTTGTATATGTAGTCAATTAGTCTGTCTGTCAGTCAGTCAGTCAGTCCGTCAGTCAGTCAGTCAGTCCGTCACTCACTCACTCACTCACTCACTCACTCACTCACTCACTCACTCACTCACTCACTCACTCAGTCACTCACTCACTCACTCACTCACTCACTCACTCACTCACTCACTCACTCACTCACTCACTCACTCACTCATTCAGTCACTCAGGTAGTCAGTTAATCAGTCAGTCATTTACGTAGTCAGTCGACCAGTCAGTCATTGAATTAGTTGGTCGATCAGTCAGTCAATTGGTTCGCCAGTCCGTTAGTTGGTTAATCAGTCTGTCAGTCAGTCAGTCAGTCAGTCAGTCAGTCAGTCAGTCAGTCAGTCAGTCAGTCAGTCAGTCAGTCAGTCAGTCAGTCAGTCAGTCAGTCAGTGAGTCAGTCAGTCAGTTAGTGAGGACGCCAGTACCGTGGGTTCTTCTATTACAAAGTTATTCGAGTTCCTGCACAAAAATAGTTAAAAAGTTATTTTTAAAAATAATAAACAAATTGGCATAATTGTGTCGGTTCACTATGAATGAGTGCAAAAACAAAAACACCACGTGATTACTCACAAACACCAAAAACAACGCGTCAACCTCCTAGTCCGACAGACAGACCAAGTTCATTATTAAATTTCATCTTGTTGTTCCTCGAAATGGAGAAGAGTTGAAATTCCTCAAATTTTGTTAACAAAAATTTAACCGGACAATAAAAAAAATCTCAAAAGTTTTTTGTTTCGAAAAAAAGCCCGCATTATTGTTTCATTCGGTATGTAATTGTTTACGTCGAGTGGTATCGTGGAATCTTCAAGTGTGGATAAGTGGCTGTCGGCCCCGCTTCAGCACTAGCGGACGAGAAGGGGTGGGAAAAGTGGAATTCCCCCTGTTTGGCGTTTTCGAAAAATAGAATAGGTTTTCTAAGGTGTAGGCAGAATGACCTGAAAACTGACAATTCCTCCTCTTTGACAAATTTCCCCTCCTTTGGAGGATTAGCTCCTCCGCCAGTGCGCTTCAGTAGATAAAAACAAGGGTGTTATTGTATGCTACTACCATACCACTACGTTCATACCATCCTAATTTCTTCTAAAACTTTCATAATTTTATTGAATGTATCTGAAATAAAAAAAAATGTAATCTTTTTACATACACAAATTATCAAATCTTGAGCTGAGAGTCCGGTGCTCGGGGCCTACCCACTTTCCAGTCAGTTTTATTCCGTAAGAATCCTACCCGCTTGGAAATCGGTGGAAATCGTCAAACCAATCTGAATACTTCAAATGACAATTATATAATAAAAACTGCTGAATATTTCACTTATTGTTTCAGTAATGTTTTCGTATCGGATACATGACCATATCATCATTAATACAATTTCAGTACCATAACTATTAAAGAGAGAAAACAATTTTGAAAGCCCGTCAGTTAATCACGTTAACCGAAAAAAGTTTAGCGCTTTTAGTTTGGTCTCTTCATCAAAGGGAAAGTTCTGCATTGTATTTCAGCTATTCACCGCCTCTGGGCAATGGGAAGTTAATAAAATAAAGTTCGAGTCAGTGATATAGTTCGTCAACAGAGCCAAACAGCGAGAAAAAACGGCATTTAATTAAAAATAAACTAGTAATATAAATTATTTAAAATAATACAATGCCGTCTTCTGTTCTGCCACCAAAGAGGGCGCACTACTTTGGTGCTGCACGGTTGGTTCAATTTTTTTCTTTTTTTCATGTTGTTGGGAAAGGTTTACTTTTTTGTCAATCAGGTTTTCAGACCTTTGCTCATTTATAATATTGGGTTACTTATGTATGAATGTGAATAATTAGTGCAATCAGCAAACTACTTTTGCTGCATAGGTTCGATTAGTTTTTGTTCTAGAAAAGTACTCAACATTAAAGTGAACATTCAAGAAACTAAGTTTTTCTAAGATTGTGTGATATGACAAACAAAATACTTTCGCGATACACTATTGAAACTTTTTAGAAAACTCTTTTAGTTAGATTAAACTTCAGTATTTTCATTCAGTGACATGTACATTCACGGTGACAGTAGGAACTGTCATGAACATTTATTCATTCAATGGCCACATTTCATAAACTTATGAATAAACGTGAAGGCCTCGGTGTGTTAAGTTTAACGTGAAGAGGGCTCCATTTTCAATGCCAGAAATAAGTGTTTTTTACTGTTTTGTTGAAAAGTTTTACAAATAACAGTTCTTATTACCAGGAAACTCTAAATGACTGCATTTATATTGCCAATTGTGTGCATTTATTTTATTTTATTTTATTTTGTTTTATTTTATTTTGTTTTATTTTCTTTCTATTTTTATTTTGATTAGACAGCACGGAGGTCATCCCTGACGAAACCAACTCCGTTTGGTATTGGCGTCGGATGACAGGTCGAAACGCCATTTAGGTTTTCTGTTTTTACATTTGAGCTTCACCTAGGTTAGATAGAAACGTTTTTTTAAATAATATTGTTCTATTTTCTAATTTGTTACTGAACTACCATTCTCCTATACAAACTTATTGTATACTTATTAATCCACCAATACTGCGGGATCATATGTATCATACACTGACCGACGAGCTAATCCTCCAAGGGGAGGAGAATTTCGTCAAAGAGGGGGAATTGACAGCTTTGATGTCTTTTTACCTACACCTTAGGGGAAAAATTCCACTATTTGAAAAAATCAAAGATGGGGAATTCCACTTTTCCCATCCCTTCTCGTATTAGTATTATCCCATCACCTAGTGGTATTCTATATACCACGGAAGTGTTGTAGCAAAACAGTCAGAAGAAAAAAATTTTGAAAGAAAACTTTACAGTTCGTTGAATTGGAAATACCGAAATTATGCGATGATTGCATATCTTAAAAAAAGTCTGATTCCACTGTCATATTATTTTCCTACACTCTCGTCTAGTCATCAAGGGGACGAGAAGGCTAGGGAAAAGCGGAATTCCCCCTCTTTGGTGTTTTCAAAAAGTATAATTTGTTCCTTAATGTGTGGATAAAATGACCTGAAAACAGCCGATTCCCCCCTCTTTGATAAAATTCCCATCCCTTTAAAGAATTCGCTGGTCCGCCAGTCACTCAGTCAAAAGATACCCGACACATTTCAGCTGGCTTACGGCATTACTATTCTACAACTGAGGGGGGCGGGGCCAAAAGCGGAAGAGATTAATGGAGATAATCTTTTCTTCCTGAAGACTGGTATCATAAAATGTCTGTTATCATCAATCATTTGTGTTTTTGGCGAACTTTTTGAGAATCACGGTATCTCGAAATTTATAGTAATTATTATTTTTTTCTCCCACGCCATTCGCTGTTGGCATAAGACATTACGTCAGAGCACTAGCGGAAGGAAAGGGGAGGAAAAAGTGGAATTCTCCCCTCTTTGGCGGTATCAAAAAGCTGAATTTGTTCTTTAAAGTGTGAATAGTTTGTCCTGAAACTGCTAATTCCCCCTCTTTGACGAAATTCCCCTCTCTTTGGATAATTAGCTCGTCCGCCAGTGCTTCTGAGACAGTTAACTCAATCTTATGATTCTACGGGGTCTGCGAGCCATAAAAGCTTTTTGGCTTCGTGGTTTCACTGGCGGACGAGTGAAACCTCCAAAGGGAGTGGAATTTCTCCAAAGAGGGGGGAATTGCCGAAAATAGGTCATTTTACCTACACCTTAGGGAACAAATTCAACTTTTGAAAACAGCCAAAGAGGGGGGAATTCCACTTTTCCCTCCCCTTCTCGTCCGCTAGTGCGTGGTTTCAGTGTGTGTATATAAATTTTTGCATAGTTTTTTTGTTCTGTTTTGTCATAATTGGTTTCTTTCATTCGGATTAGGACGTTTATTCGTTCAGTAATGGAATCCTGAAAAGTGCTTGCCAAAGGCATGTCATGTAATCAAATTCCAACCCTGTCTATCAAATGTTCAAGACATTATTTCCGAAACATCGTTCAATGAGTCACACTTCAAACTCTGCCAGTTCCCCCTTCTTTGAGAGGATTGCCCACCCTTTGTTTTGAGGTTTGAAATTTTTTGGGGTGCAACATTTTCTGGGGTTTGTATTATGCTGAACGCTGACGCAGCAATTGCTTGGATTAATGCAGGCAATAAAATCATGGAAAATTTAGCTCTTCCGGTACAACTGTGTTTGACAATGGCTAACCACGTGGCTTTGTTCCTACGATTTGTCGCTACTGCGTCATGGGGTTCTTGTCTGTTCAAATTATCCACTGACTTAGAGGCTGAATTCGGAAGCCGCTATTACGTAACTAAATTAACTAAACTTCGAAATTACCTAAAATTAGATCAAACATGCATGCACTCGCTAGAGGACAAGAAGGGGTGGGAAAGTGGGATTCCCTCATTTTGGCGTTATCAAAAAGTAAAAGTTGTTCACTAAGGTGTAGACAAAATGGTCTGAAAACTGGCATTTCCCCCCTCTCTGAGGGAATTCCCCTCCCGTTGGAGGTTTTGCTTGCTAGTCTAAACCAGTGCATGCACTGAAATATTTAGTGAAATATTAAATCGGTTTGCTGTCCCATTCCCTGTTACTATAACGTCAGAAAGTCACAGAAAATTAGAAAGACATTCAAAATCCCCAAAAAAATCATTCGTGAATACCTTGATTTCCCTAGAAAACCTAATCGATTCATTTGAATGAAATTACATCGAGAATGCGATACCTCGATTTCGCTAGATGATCTAAGCGATTCTTTCGAATGAAATCGGAACCTATTCAAATATTGGTTGACCTGATTGTGGGTTAGTTGGCTGCCTGTTTCACTTCATTCAACTGATTGTTTGATTTCATTCAACTGATTGTTTGAACTTCATTCAACTGATTGTTTGAACTTCATTCAACTGATCGTTTGAACTTCATTCAACTGATTGTTTGAACTTCATTCAACTGATTGTTTGAACTTCATTCAACTGATTGTTTGAACTTCATTCAACTGATTGTTTGAATTTCATTCAACTGATTGTTTGATTTCATTCAACTGATTGTGTGAACTTCATTCAACTGATTGTTTGAACTTCATTCAACTGATTGTTTGAACTTCATTCAACTGAATGTTTGAACTTCATTCAACCAGTCAAACTCACTCGCCTCCGGTACCACTAGCGAACGAGAAGGGGAGGGAAAAGTAGAATCCCCCCTTTTTGGCGAATTAGAAATATGCTGTTTGTTCGCTAAGGTGTAGATGAAAGGACCTGAAAACTGCCAATTCACAAATCTTCGACGAAAGTCCCCTCCCTTTGGGCGGATTATCTCGTCCACCAGTGTTCGGAATTAACGCCACATTGTGGATTTCGCTTTTTTCTCACGAGTCTGCGCACTGGCGGACGAGCTAAACCTTTAAAGGGAGGGGAATTTCGTCAAAGAGGGGGGGGATTAACAGTTTTCAGTTGTTTACCTACACCTCAAGAAACAAACTCTACTATTTGAAATCGTCAAATAGGGGGAATTCCACTTTTCCCACCCCTCCTCGTCCGCTAGTGAGTCTGCGTATTCAAAATTTTCGAAACCTAATGATTAAAAAGACTGAGAAATTTTGGCGCGCATTCAAATTGCAGTCTAATATGACATGATTAGTTTGCATAGTTCGGGCTATAAATAATCAAGCCATAATCCATAATCCATAATCCATAGTCAAGACGATAGTTAATCAGAACAGAATCTAGATTTTTTATAATAAACCGTTCAAGATTACAGATTATTTATATCAGTTAATCAGTTAACTCTATGGTATCGAGTATCATTTGATAACATTACTAAGGGATACCCACAGATAAAATTAAGGTAACAAACCTGTTTATGTACTTTAGAGAAAAAAATTAATTTTTCAGACCTCAGATAACGGAATTCAAAATTTTTTTCACAGATTTTCAATGGTTTCGAGAGGGGCATCCTTAGGTAAAAAAGTAGCCTGCATGACTAGACGGTTTGTTTGCCCACCCACTCATTGTATTTATTCAATCGGTGGTGGATTGCATCATTGATTTTCAAAGCAAATTCCATTACAGAAAGGATATTATTTTATTGTAGCCAATAAATAACGATTTAATTAGCAAAAGTCAGTTTTCTAAATGCCCGTACAAAGAGAACTTCCCATTCACTAACTTAAATTCTTTGCTCTAACACTCGTGCATGTGTCCTGTTCCTGTGCACACTGGCCGACGAACCAAACCTCCAAAGGGGGGGGGGAGATTTTCCCAAAAAGGGGGGAATTGGCAGTTCTTATGCCATTTTACCTACATCTTAAGGAACAAAGACTACTCATTGGAACTGCCAAAGAGGGGGAATTCCACTTTTTCGGTCTTCCCTCGTCCGCTAGTGCCTGTGTAAATATTGGGTAGCCAAATACGATTGTATGTAGCTTTGCTCCCTCTCCGACTGGCGAAGTACTAATCCTTTTTTATAGAGAGGGAAAACATATGTTTCAATAAAATTTAACATATACTTAATGAAACAGTTTGTACTTTTTGAAACCGATAAAAAGGGAAAGTCTATTTATTTGTTCTTCCCTCGTCCGCTAGCTACAAGGAACTTTCATCAAAGAATAGAAACGATAGTTTTCAAGACTTAATCACTTTTCAAGTGTTTTAGGTTTTTCATGGAAATAACCGACAAGGGAAGAGTTCTTTTCACTCTTCGACACCCTACCCCCATCCGCTAAAGCATCTCTTCCATGGTTCCATTCTGATAAAAGAATGAAAACAGTCCATTGAATTGGTCGGTGGCAATCCGTTAGGGTAAACAAACAAAACTCTGGTACGACTGTCTGAATCTGTTATTCTGAAAGGAAATATCGTATAGCATTATCAGTTTGCTGGGTAGTAAATTTTGAGATGTTTTATAGCAGGTCTATGAATAGTCTATTCAGAATTTCTCGTTATTCTGGACTTCTTATGAAAACTATTTTTCACGCGTGGGCGTTTTATCTTGCGTTTCAGTTTTAAAGCCAAAATAATGTTTCACTAAGTACGTACTTGGACACGATAATAAAAGTGCACCTTTATTTTTTCGTGTATGTCCTAATTTATTAAACTTTTTTTATGTAAGCACATTTTTGTATAGCCTATACAGTGTTTCTTGTTAACCAAAAAAAATTTTGGCGCGCAGTTTGAATTCAAATTTGATTTTCACGCACTTTCAGAATTTCATTTAAATTTTTCCCATAACATTGGGAAAACATACAAAAACTGCATTGCATAAGAGCGTAACCGATCTGCAGAATTAATTTCTGATGACAACATACTATAACCAAGCTAGAAACAATACAGGCTATACTGTGCTTCACTGATCATTATCACCTTCTCGGGCAAGTCTGCCATGGGAAACTGTAATTTAGTATTCACATCAAATTGTACAACATTACACTAGCGGACGAGGAGGGGTAGGAAAAGTGATCCCCCCTTTTTGGCGTTTTTAAAAAGTGCAATTTGTTCCCTAAGGTGTAGGTTAAATCGTCTCAAAAATGTAGATTTCCCTCTTTGACAAAATTCCCCTCCCTTTGGAGGATTATCTCGCTCGCCAGTGCATCATCATATATTCCGTTTATCTACAAAGCTCGAAAATTATTTATTTGTAATTTACAAAAAATCGGTCCAGCGAATACCAATACACAAAATCAAAACCATACTAACAGACGTGATGATAAACTGTTATCGTTAGCCATCAGACTACAGAATATGGATAAGTGGCTTAGACTTAGGCTTATACTTATGTAGGCTTAGAATTATGTAGGCTTAGACTTTTATAGGATTAGACTTAGGTTAGGACTGTGGGATCCGGTTGGTGTGTTTGAATAGTCCTATAAAGAAGCATAAACATTTAGTTTGAGCATCATTATGCGAATGGATAAATGAATTATTAAATGAATAGATGGTCGTTTG
The DNA here is from genome assembly GCA_964036265.1 of Daptonema setosum. Lineage (NCBI taxonomy): Eukaryota > Metazoa > Nematoda > Chromadorea > Monhysterida > Xyalidae > Daptonema > Daptonema setosum. The sequence goes on along the minus strand of OZ038446.1, from coordinate 1,746,595 downwards.
GATAACAAATTGCTGATAAAGCGTATCGAGCCTGGACATTGAATTATATACATTATTTATTAGATACGGCTGGCCATAGTACTAACCAGCTGAGAGAATATTTGAGAACTGGTTGTTCTGTTCACGGATTACTTTGTTTGACTAAAAACATAAAAAGTATTTTTTTGTATCAATTTTTGAAACTACTTTTGAACTGCGATTTTTAATGGAATGGTTTTGCTATATGAAAATCGTATTCAAGAGTTTTTTGTTTTATTGTTCCATGTTAACCCTTAATTGTAGCATGTTATAAAATTATTCCTTCTTACATGTTATACAGGTCACAATAAGAAAACTCCATCATTCCTTGTTTGAGTGCAAGTATAAAAATGAAGTGTAGTTTGCCCGACTAATACTAATCTGTTATCCTGCAGAATTAACCACAGTGAAATTCACAACAACAACAACAACAACAACAACAACAACAACAACAACAACAACAACAACAACAACAACAACAACAACAACAACAACAACAACAACAACAACAACAACAACAACAACAACAACAACAACAACAACAACAACAACAACAACAACAACAACAACAACAACAACAACAACAACAACAACAACAACAACAACAACAACAACAACAACAACAACAACAAATGTCACGGCATCCATCGTCGGAGGATCTGGATTCAGTGGATCTGACAGCCTGCCAAAAAAGATTTGATCTTCTACCGCATAATATTGTCCAGGCGTTCAGGTTGTTACGGCCTCCATCGTCGGAGGATCTGGATTCAGTGGATCTGGCAGCCTGCCAAAAAAGTCTTGATCGTCTACCGAATAATCATTTCCAGGCGTTCAAGAATCGACGAATCACCCACCGAACTCGCGGCAGTTTCTACAGTCTCCCTGACTACGTGTTCCAGTGAGTTTGCTTCAATTTAACAGCTGTTTTCTATTGCTCTATTTAACAATTTAATACTAACTACTCTTTTTATTTATTATTACTATTTTACCATCTAATACTCATAATTCAACTTAGTTTTTACTAACTGAATAGCTGCCATTTGCGGTAAGATGGAACACAATTGTTTTACCTATCTGAGGTTTCTTGTGCCTTAGAAGAGTTTCCACCCGCAGTTTGAATTCAAGTCGACTCTTGGCCAGCGGTTAAATTGTTGAAAAATAGTAGTACTTTCTCGCGTGATTTTTGAAAACATACAAGAAACCAAGAACTATAGAAGTGGTTTCACATTTACAGTTTAGTCACAACACTTGCGAAAGAGCTAATCAGCAAAGGCTAGGGGATTTTGTCAAAGAGGGGCGAATTAGTAGGTTTGAGGCCATTTTACCTTCAACTCGGGAAAAAAGTTTCAAATTTCGAAAACCTCAAAGGGGGGAGTTCCACGTTTCCCTCCCTTTTTCGTCCGCTAGTGAGTCGCACGTTTGAATAAATAAACAACGTAAGTTTTTCCTGTATTCTGTAAGAGTGGGGGGAAAGTACGAAGTCAACCCATCCGTCGTGGCCTGTACTTATAGTAGGTGGAACAAGTGACGCTTCCCACGTCAGTAGCTGTCAATCCGAATTAATTATTGAACACGCAACAACAACGTTGGAAAGGAAGCTACAGTCCCTGCCCTAATAAACGGCACACCAAGCTTGGTCCAAGGTTGGCCCAAGGAAATTTCCTTGGTGCGTGTTATAGCATAGAGAAATGCTCACCAAGGAATACCAAGGTTGGCCCAAGCGTGGGCCAAGATCTCACCAAGGATTACCAAGAGAAACCATGACGCCACCAAGGAGTTTGAAACATTATGCTCATATTCCTTCATAATATTTGGGCGAAATTCAATTTAGAAATACGCAATTCGGAACTGGGTTGTTGAATTTTAGAGAAATAAATTGTTTTCCAATTGTTATTCACGAATATCGGTGCTGGAGTAGATTTTAAGGGGTTTTTAAGGTCAAAGGGAAGTAAGGGTTTTTATATTTGAATTCAACTTTCTGTTTTTGGTTTCATTTATTCTATGAACTGATAATCCGACCGATAATTATCTAACTAAAAGGTTAACGTTTTCATCAACGCACACTCAAACTAACAACTCATTAAAAGATGGAATTTCGAAAAAGAAATGTTTTTTTATGATACCGTAACTCACTCACTCACTCACTCACTCACTCACTCACTCACTCACTCACTCACTCACTCACTCCACTCACTCACTCACTCACTCACTCACTCACTCACTCACTCACTCACTCACTCACTCACTAATTCACTCACTCACTCACTCACTCACTCAATCACTCAAAAGACAAGATGTGAACCTATTAATTGCTTATCTTCAAGGTGTAAAATAATAATAAAAAAACATGGTGGGGAGTGGTGTGTGTTTTTGCTTGCATGGGGAAGGGTAGGGCGGCGTGGGTAGGTAGTTGGGCAAGTTTAGAAATGTTCAATTATGCTATTTTTGTGGTTGAGCTCGTCTAAACCTCATATTGCCTTTGGTGATGTTGTAAAATCACATTTCTAGAGCTTGAACACTATGTATGTAGACGCGATGGTTTGAAGCCGAACTGTATTTGACTCTATCATATCGAAAATCTGATAATTTTTCTTAAATGCGAACCTGAAACATTAGCTTTTTGTTCACGACCATGAAATAATTCATGGTGAAGCTTGGACCAACCATGGTTTCTCATGGGCGAAGCATGGCCCATCTTGGCAAATCCTTGGTCAGTGCTTGGTGTAATTTTACTATGCTTATACACGCGACACACCAAGGAATCACCATGAACTGACCAAGAAAACACCAAGCGCATGCCAACATGGCCCATGCATGGTCCAACCTTGGACCAAGGTTCAGTGCCGTTTATTAGGGCAGGGACTGTAATATATGGTAACAGAGTGAGGGAGTGAGTGAACCACGTCAGTAGAAAGTCAGTAAACAAGTCAGCCAAATGAGCCAGTCAGTCAGTCAGTCAGTCGGTCAGACGGTCAGTCAGTCAGGAAGTCAGTCTGTCAGTCAGTCAGTAAGTCAGTCAGTCAGCCAGTCAGTCAGTCAGTCAGTCAGTCAGTCAGTCAGTCAGTCAGTCAGTCAGTCAGTCAGTCAGTCAGTCAGTCAGTCAGTCAGTCAGTCAGTCAGTCAGTCAGTCAGTCAGTCAGTCAGTCAGTCAGTCAGTCAGTCAGTCAGTCAGTCAGTCAGTCAGTCAATCTGTCAGCCAGTTTGTCAGCCAGTCAGCCGCAGCCAGTCAGTCAGTCAGTCAATTTGTTGACGTACAAACTCAGAACCACCTGGTTTTCTCAACATCCTGTTTTGCGAAATCTGAACTCGGTGCCAAAATTCCCGTCCGAGGACGGAGGCCATATCGAGTATCACTTTTTATAATAATGGTCCAAGCTGATGCTTCGAAGAAATAGCTGTTCTGAAAGCCGTTATTCAGTCAGTCAGTCAGTCAGTCAGTCAGTCAGTCAGTCAGTCAGTCAGTCAGTCAGTCAGTCAGTCAGTCAGTCAGTCAGTCAGTCAGTCAGTCAGTCAGTCAGTCAGTCAGTCAGTCAGTCAGTCAGTCAGTCAGTCAGTCAGTCAGTCAGTCAGTCAGTCAGTCAGTCAGTCAGTCAGTCAGTCAGTCAGTCAGTCAGTCAGTCAGTCAGTCAGTCAGTCAGTCAGTCAGTCAGTCAGTCAGTCGGCCAGTCAGTCAGTCAGTCAGTCAGTCTGTCAGTCAGTCAGTCAGTCAGTCAGTCCGTCAGTCAGTCGGCCATTCATTCATTTCTCTAAACATAAACACGTGGGAAGCTGACCAAAAACTGGCAGGCCATTTTTATCAGAATCTCCGATCACAATTTCAGATGGTTATAAACGCTTTTTTATGTATATAAGGGTTTCTTATTACTCTACAATTACTAAAAGTTTAAATTAGAAAAATTGCAGCCTGATATGATTGGCCAACTATGAGTAATTTATTGTTTCCTCTGCAAACTATGTATGTAACAATTTTTATCACATGTATGTACTTACGTTCAACCTAACTGAATGGCTCTGTATATTTTTTTTGTACTACAGGGTGGTCCAAAAAAATGACAACACTTTGAAACTGAATAACTCTTGGCACAGATTTCAGATTTCATTGAAAGTTTCAGGTAATATCATCAACATACTAATTATAAAAATATATAAAACCAAGGGAATCGGACAATCACAGCGGCCACCACGCATTAATGTTTGCGAAAATGCGCATGGGTCAAAAACCGAGCGAACCATATATGAGCATTTAGGACATGGTTTACCCGTGACTTGTGAAACATTAAACTCAGTTATTTTAGCCTGTAATCAATCAAGAGTCTTTTTTACTCATTCTGAAGCATTTGTAGTTTATATTTTTCGGATTTTATTTTTCATTCTACAAAATCTTGATTCAGAGGTGAAAACTGCGTGTATCTTCTTCTGACATTGAAAAAGAGCTTAGTTTAGCTAATTTAAAACGAAAAAATAAAAACCAATTGAACAAAATGCTTAAATCAACGATAAAAGTTAATTAAACGTGGAGTTTTTACCAATGGCTAGAAAAATCGGATGTTTCATTTATTACGTGCGTATCATCCCTTGAATATGCATGCAAGACTAGGCGGTTTTTGACCCATGCGCATTTTTGCAAACATTGATGCGTGGTGGCCGCTGTGATTGTCCGATCGACTTGGTTTTATATATTTTTCTAAGTTAGTATGTTGTTGATAATACCTGAAATTTTCAATCAAATCTGATTTTTGTACCAAAAGTTATTCAGCTTCAAAGTGTTGTCATTTTTTGGACCACCCTGTACATATCTCAGTCCAAAATTCCAAATTTGATTATTGTCGTTTAGTATTTTTATTATTTGGCGTCTCGTATTTTAACTTAGATGCCTATCCAGCCATAGAATCCACAGTCACACGTCTGAAACTGTGATCAGCTCGAAACATCTCTGCGTGGGATTATATCTGATGTATTTACCATCAGTATACTCATTGAACCATGAGAAAAGGCTTTACATGTATGTACATAGGTCAATGAGTCTTTTGACAGCTGAACCTATAGCGCCTTATTCACCGGATTAAGACACTGAATTTTTAAACAGGGAGAATGACTAGAACTATTCGGTGTTTTTTCCATAAGAAATGTCTACTGGTCGCATTGCATGTATCGGTGCACTGGCGGACGACCTAATCCTCTAAAGAGAGAGGAATTTCGTCAAAAAGAGGGGAATCGGCTAATTTCAGACCATTTCACCTACACTTTAAGGAACAAATTTAACTTTTCAAAACGCCAAAGAGGGGAATTCCACTTTTCCCTCCCCTTCTCGTCCGCTAGTGAATCGGTGTATGTATGGAAAAGTCTTACAAGCGGAAAAAATGGCACGCATCTCAAGTCAGTCTCCTTTATCAACTAAGAATGAAAAAAATAAGAAATGAAAAGCATTAACTGCTGAAGATTTTTTAAGAAAGTTTAATTAGGCGGTATGGAACTTTTTTTAAACTGTTTTCGGTAGAGGCAGATGACTTTTTCCATTCAATCTTTAAAAAAAATTAAAAACTGAAAACCTTTCGAACGGCTTTTATAGGGTGGACAATTGGTTATTAGAATGGCCACAGAAGGTAATCAGTGTTTCCCCTATAAAACTGAATCTTGGATTTTGGGGTCATATTTAGATTATTACGTTTTTGTAATAAACAAGAAAAAATAGAAAGATTATTTTTTCTGTGAATCCAAAATTTAATTTTTTTATTTTGGATTTTGGATTCTAGGAAAATTATTTTTCATATTCTTTTTCTAACACGTCGATTTCCGTTAAAATCCAAAGTTGATCCCAAAATCCAAGATAAAATTTTATAGAGGAAACACTGATCACCTTTTTGTGGCCATTCTAATAACCAAATGTCCACCCTATAGTTATCATTATGATATTGTTAGCTATATGTTTTGTGATTGTAAAAATGCGAGGTCGCCTCATATTAACGTCACCACTTCTTACATTTTCTGAGTGACTTTTAAAAAATTATTATATGCATAAATTTTTTTCATTTTTATCTTTGCGAAAGAATTAACAGCCACATAATAGTTTTTTAATATAAAATAAACAGGGAATTTGGGCACCAAAAATAAACGGGACTTATGTATATCCTCATTAAGGGCGTCGATATTCATCGCCTAAACCCGATTTAACAATTCCAAACAAACAAATCGAAATGGGAAAATCTTGGTTGGATTAAGTAGTGATAAATTGCCGTAGAAGTGGTTGTTTATTTCCTTGCGTTCAATAAATCTTGTCATAGATAGCATCTTATCTGTCAATAAAAAACATAAGCCGTAATTTGCTCACGTTATGTGAAAATATACTTCTTAAAAAATAATGCTCACCAAACCCAGGTTTTTTTTACTGCACGCCAACAATTTTCAACTTAACAAGAAACCCTCAGGTTAGTTTTTATAGTGTCGCATTACATCATTGAAAGTGTGCACACGCACCGGAAATCAGCTGCATGTGAAAGTAGTTACAAATCGAGTTACATGAATTTCTGAAAACACCATATGTTTATGACAGTCATTTGGGCCACTGATCCAGTCTGGTAAGTCTGGTCTGGTTAATGTAGCCCACATGAAATATGTTTGTATGTATGGCACATTTTATTGCATTAATGGAGTTCTCTACAGTTAGTTTTGAAGTTCCATTCTGCTTTATCGAAATAAAAACATTGGAAACACAAACTCTAAGCTGTTTTTAGAACGGGATAAAGTTATGGTAAATATTCAGTCAGTTCCTCAGTCATTCATTCGGTCAAATAAACCGTCAGTCAGTCAGCTGTCTGGTGTGTCATGTAAGCTGGGTCTTAAAAAATAGAGACTTCTAAGCGTGATTGAACCCCGTTCGGTAAGCCATGGACTGCTGAAGAAGTTTTTTTCAAGTTATCGAGTCAGCCAGTCAGTCAGTCAGTCTGTCACTTGTTCATTCATTATAACAGTCAATCAGTCATTCTGTCCGTCAGAGAGTCAGTCAGTCAGTCAGTCAGTCAGTCAGTCAGTCAGTCAGTCAGTCATTCATTCAGTCGGTCAGCTGTTTGCTCTGTTATGTGAGCTGGCTCTTAAAAACGGAGGGTTATGAGCGTGACCTAACCCCGTTCGGTAAGCCATTGAATGGTGGGCATTTTTATTTTTAACTTATCCAGTCGGCCAGTTAGTCAGTCAGTCAGTCATGCAGTCAGTCCTTCAGTGAGTCAGTCAATTGTTCAGTCGGTGAGCTGTTTGCTCTGTTATGTGAGCTGGGTCTTCAAACGTAGTGTTATGAATTTGACCGAACCCACTTGAGCTAGGTCTTAAAACGGAGGGTTATCAGCGTTACCGAACCCCGTTCGGTAAGCCATTGACTAAAAATGTATTTATATGTAACTTAGCCAGTCCGTCAGTCAGTCAGTCAGTCAGTCAGTCAGCCAGTCAGTTAGTCAGTCAGTCAGTCAGTCAGTCAGTCAGTCAGTCAGTCAGTCAGTCAGTCAGTCAGTCAGTCAGTCAGTCAGTCAGTCAGTCAGTCAGTCAGTCAGTCAGTCAGTCAGTCAGTCAGTCAGCTGATTGATTGGGTAACAATGTTTTCTTTGAATTGGCATTGCGAGCGCCACGAGACTCTATTTGGTAAGCAATTGGGTATAGTCTATTTAAAGTTTCTTGTTTCACTAAACTTGTGGGATAAATAATCAAAAGTGGATATTTTGGCGCGCATTTAACTTTTTTTGAATAGATAAAAAATATGTAGGTATAGCTTCTTCAAGGTGTCATGTTACTCTATCTTTTTCTGAGAACCCTTTACTAAACAATCAATGAATCGGGCTTGTTTATTATTATGATGTCCAGATACATAAACAATAACAAAATCCCACTTTCTACACTTTAATTGATTTATGTTTAGTTAGTTTTTTTTACTTTGAAAGAGAGCCGAAATCGGAATGGGCGCCGAAAGGATTACAATGAAAATTTCTGAGAAACGAGAATCTCTGATCAGACTACAAACTTGAGAACACTGTTCATCTGTTAAGCGGTAATCATATTGGAATGCGCTTACGGGGTTAAAATTATTGCGTTTTAGTAACAATACATTATATCTTGACAGCACTGTTATTTAAAAGCTACGTATGTATTTGGTCTGAGCCTTTGGCGGGTTGTGAACTCGACTGGTGCCTAAAAATCTAAAAAAATTATCTTAGGTTGAACCATTGTACATGTACTGAACTATTGTACATGTATGAACTATCGTCATTGTCTGGTACATGTAGTAACCCATTCGAAGGAATTATGTTTGTTATGGAACCCAATGCAATCGTTCTTAGAGGTTCTGTACAAATAACATGTCTCAAACAAACAGACTGTGCGTTGCATCTTCTTTATACCCAGTCTCTGTAAGAAATTTGAGAACCGTAGGCCCTATTTTTCTTACCCGGCCACGTTCTCTCGATCAGGCTGTTTCTTCAGTAACTTGCCACTATCAAAAGCAAAAAAGTATTCAGTCCGTCAGTCCGTCAGTCCGTACGTCAGTCAGTCAGTCAGTCAGTCAGTCAGTCAGTCAGTCAGTCAGTCAGTCAGTCAGTCAGTCAGTCAGTCAGTCAGTCAGTCAGTCAGTCAGTCAGTCAGTCAGTCAGTCAGTCAGTCAGTCAGTCAGTCAGCCAGTCAGTTAGTCAGTCAGTCAGTCAGTCAGTCAGTCAATCAATCAATCAGTCAGTCAGTCAGTCAGTCAGTTAGTCGGTCAGTCATAGCCAGTCAGTCAGTCAGTCAGTCATGTATGTATATTAGCCATTCTCAATCTGTATCCTTTCTCAGACACCTCAAACTAGAAAAAATAAACTTTTTCCGGTCTGGCTGCGTTTAACAATTGACTGAGCAGAGCACGCCACTTTGTAACTGTGGTTTGTCGTTATTGCGTCATAGGGTACTTGTCTGTATTACTAGCGGACGGGAAGGGGAGGGAAAGTGGGATTCCCCCCTCTTTGGCGGTTTCAAAAAGTAGAGTTTATTCCTTAAGGTGTAGGTTTAATAGCCTACCTTCTACGATTTCCCCCCTTTTTCATAAAACTCCCCTCCCTTTGGAGGTCTGACTCGTCGGCCAGTGGTCTGTATAGACCTGACATCTGATCGAGAGACACAGACGTTTATTTAATCCTGTTTTAGAAGGCTTAGTCGAAACACCAAAAACAGGTTGGTATATTTTTCTTCCAACATGATGTATGCATGGGTTTATGAATTATTCACACATGACTGTGCAGTCGACGGTACATATGAGCGTATGCATGTAAGAATGTACACGCGTGTTCGCAGCCAAGGGTCATATTTTGAAAAATCAAATTTTCGTGTTTTTACTCTTATACTGGTAATTATGGTATTAAGAGTAGGATATGACTCACGTTAATATAACTACCACCTCAAAAACGATTTTCTTTGAAATTTGAGGTAATTTAATCGCTCGGTAAAAAACGGTGTCAGACACGCATTTCACACGAAGTTCCGCATGTAAAAAAAGGCATTACGAAACTTATAAACAATATATTTTGGTTTAACCAAGCTGAAAAGGTAAGTAACAAGTCAGTTTACCGTAATTAAAAACCTTGTTACGATACATACAGTATTGAACACCTTACACAAATGTAACACTTTTCTCAAGAAAACCACGAGAGATACACATGGATTGTACCAAAATTTTATCGAATGATGATGTTCCCCAGCATTTTCTCTACAACTGTTCTATAAAGAAGAAAAAAAGAGTTTTTGTCTATCGTTTACAATTTTGGTTTACGGCACACCCTTTTGCACGCGGAAAATTGATTTTCGTGTCGACTGGCGTTCCACTCAACGCATGTCTTTTCCCGAAATTCGCTGTTTTGTCGTGAGTGGGTGGCTTAATAAAAGTAGTAATCGTTAAATTCAGTATTTATTCGTTTTGTATCTTCAAAAAACTTTCTAACGAAACAGAGAAGAAACCTTTCTGGCTGGGGTTTCAAATGACGGCGGCTGGCATCCTGCTCAGCCGGCTCGATTCGCTGCCTTAGCACTAACGGAAGCTGTGGCGGACGAGAAAAAGGGAGGGAAAAAAAGAATTTCCCCCTCCCTGGCAGTTTATAAAAGTTGGTTTAGTTCCTGAAGGTTTAGGTAAAGTCACCTAATTTCAGTCAATTCCCCACCCCCTCCCCTTTTGAAAAATTCCCCTCCCTCTTGAGGTTTGGTTCGTTCACAGGTGAACGGACGAGAAGGTGTGGGCAAACAAGAATTCCCTCATCATTTACGTTCTTTAAGTAGAATTTTTAACCTAAGGTGTAGGTTAAATAAAATAAAAATTGAGAGATACCCTTCTTTGACGAAATTTCCCTGCTTTTGGAACGTTAGCTCGTGCGCCAAAGGCAGAGTGGAACGCTAGTCGGCGCGAAAATCAAATTTCCGCGTGCAAAAGGGGTGTGCCGTAAACCAAAATTGTAAACGATAGACAAAAACTCTTTTTTTCTTCTTTATAGAAGAATTGTAGAGGAAACGATGGGGAACATCATCATTCGATAAAATTTTGGTACAATCCATGTGTATCTCTCGTGGTTTTCTTGGGAAAACTATAAAGTTGAAGTTTACTGCTTTTTATGTTTTACTGAATTTTTTCGTTGGTGTAAAACTGTAGCGCTGTTCTTTGTGTATATAATTCTCATGTTAGATGTTTTACAAGTGTTTTGTATACATACAAAAACCTTCTTAACCTACAACACTTAATACATTTTTGGCGCATGCATTTTTTGAGCGCGCAAAATATGACCCGCTACTTCGTACATTCTTAGATGCATGCGCTCATACAATACATTGGCACAGCATGGAACATAATGTTTTTGTACATGGCATGTGTCCAACTTGGAACTTGTTTATGTGGGCAAGATACAGTTATTTATGCAGTCATTCAGTGAGTTCGTTGATCACTACTGTATGTAAGTCAGTCAGAAGGTCCGACAGTCAGTCAGTCAATCAGTCATTCTGTTTGTCAGTCAGTGAGTCATTTAGTGAGTCCTTCAGTGAGTCATTCAGTCTGTATGTCTGTTAAACGATACACGGGCACAGAATGGGACAGCTGTGAGCCAGAAACTTCATGTTAGGATGTCAGTCAATCATTTATTCAATCAGTCATAAATTCCACGAGTCAGTCGGTGCTTGGATTCATTCCAGCAATATATTACATTAACGTGAATATCGGACAACATGTGCCATCTGCCATACAGTGAAGTAATCCCTGCTATTTGTAAGTATGTACTCTGAATATATTTCGATCAGTTAGTAATTTGGGTGTCAGTCAGTCATTGACATACGTGATTCTGATGACCTATATTTGGAATGATTCCAGCATGTACGGAAATACATATCTGGCCACGTGTACTGGCATACAGTGGCGTATGCTCACACATACCACGGGCCATGCCAACGTAGAAGTAAACATGTATTCTACATACATGTACAGACGTAGATAATCTACATGTAATACTAAAAAGAAACATATGATATTGCTATATATGTATGTACATTGCGGCACTGCTTTGACTGAAAGCGATAATTTGCTGTGACAATGTTCATGATAACAGTTTTTGCATATCCTTTTGACCATTTTTGTTGTAGAAGAACAAATAAAACAGAGCCAATTACAGGAAAATGTATACCTACTGATGAAAAGAATCTAAAGGACTAGTTTTTTTCAGAAAAAAATGTGTTATGCAGATTTCTCGTGATAAACCGCGTATTCTATTAGATCATGTAAAGCTATAAATAGTTTAGCACCATGGAATTCATCCATTGACTGTAAAATCTTTAAAAAATCTGTTCTTCAAAAATACAATAAATTTTAGTTGATATTTTATTTCCCGTTAGATTTACTTTGATAATTCATATAATTAAAATTATATTTATTAAACTCATTGAAATATTTCAGATCGGTCAATATAGAGGGCATGACAGCCGAAGCCAAACAAAATGAGACTCGTTCCACCAAACAGAGACATTATTCGTCGCGGTCGCGTTCTGGACAGGGTTAGTGAGTGAGTTAGTGAGTGAGTGAGTGAGTGAGTGAGTGAGTGAGTGAGTGAGTGAGTGAGTGAGTGAGTGAGTGAGTGAGTGAGTGAGTGAGTGAGTGAGTGAGTGAGTGAGTGAGTGAGTGAGTGAGTGAGTGAGTGAGTGAGTGAGTGAGTGAGTGAGTGAGTGAGTGAGTGAGTGAGTGAGTGAGTGAGTGAGTGAGTGAGTGAGTGAGTGAGTGAGTGAGTGAGTGAGTGAGTGAGTGAGTGAGTGAGTGAGTGAGTGAGTGAGTGAGTGAGTGAGTGAGTGAGTGAGTGAGTGAGTGAGTGAGTGAGTGAGTGAGTGAGTGAGTGAGTGAGTGAGTGAGTGAGTGAGTGAGTGAGTGAGTGAGTGAGTGAGTGAGTGAGTGAGTGAGTGAGTGAGTGAGTGAGTGAGTGAGTGAGTGAGTGAGTGAGTGAGTGAGTGAGTGAGTGAGTGAGTGAGTGAGTGAGTGAGTGAGTGAGTGAGTGAGTGAGTGAGTGAGTGAGTGAGTGAGTGAGTGAGTGAGTGAGTGAGTGAGTGAGTGAGTGAGTGAGTGAGTGAGTGAGTGAGTGAGTGAGTGAGTGAGTGAGTGAGTGAGTGAGTGAGTGAGTGAGTGAGTGAGTGAGTGAGTGAGTGAAGTGAGTGAGTGAGTGAGTGAGTGAGTGAGTGAGTGAGTGACTGACTGACTGACTGACTTACTG
>OZ038446.1:1730630-1733643 GCA_964036265.1 Daptonema setosum | reverse complement strand
TAAAATTAACAACCTGAAATATGGATTTTTTGGTTTGGATTGTGTTAAATATAGCTCAAGCTTTATAGAAGTTGTTTGATTCCTAAATGTAAAACAATTCATATTCCAGCAAAATAATAAATTTTATTATATCTGAATAATCGAATGATCATGTCTGTAAAAAATCCTATAATAATTAGATTAATGTTTATCAAAATGACCACCACTGTATGCACAGGAAGGATCTTCTTTAAAATAAATGAACATTCCTATAAAGTGATCCTGTTAAAGGGGTGAATTAGGTTCAGCGATGCTTTACTCCAAGATCCAAAGACGCAGAAACTGTTCAACGGGATAGTGAAAGTAAAATTGAGAATAAAAACATTAAGTTTCACTCAATTAAATTTACGAACATTGTCTACTTCTGGTATCCAAAGACTGTAGTGGTTGGCTGACTGTGTGATAATAATATTGTGACTGTTTTGTTCATGATGTGGGTCAATAAACTGCCTGATCTGAAAACTAAAACGGCAGTTCTGTGCGTAGACCATAGATGATGAAAGTCGGGATCAGGAAAAATGAGGACGATATTGCAAAGTTATACAAGTGTGGCAAACATTAAATATCAGGGATGGTTAGAGTTAATATCAGGTGTTGATAAATTCCATCAGTTTCTTGGAATGGCTTCCATTGAGTATAAATCGTAAGTCAGGATGTCCACGTCCGCTTTGTTGATCGCTCATAAACCGGAAAGACAGACGGTGTTGGCTGGAAAGCAAGTTATTTATCTGCATGTCGGTAAACTATTAATAGTCACTTGAAATTAGCCACAAGGCATGGCTCAGATTGTGTTAACTGGTGTAATTGCAGAGATAAATCGTAATGATTGAATCGTAAATAGTATTTGCAATCAATCACCTGATATTTTGCTGTCTGCGGTAAAGTTATACCTGCTCAGAATTATTTAGGCGAGTCGATTAAGGAAGCTAAGTTGATTCAATAGAGTGAACACTCCATTAGCACGGATAATGCTCTCTGACTCGTGCAAAGCCGACGATGGGAAAGTGGGTGTACCTGCTTATTAAAATAATGGTCTTCAATGGTTAATAATAATGTGAGGATTGAAAATGAAATCACGATTCTCATTCAAAACAAAGTATTAGGTATTAGCTGTTTGATAAAAATTATATTTTAATACTGATAGGTGGTGGCACTGGGTTGGGAGGTGTGATGCTGACTGGTTTGCTTGCAACCATGGTACACGTACTTGTCAGGTACGAACGGTGGTTATTCCAGGTTTTATATAATTAATTTAAGTTTTAAGTTATAAATATATAATAATTGTGTTAAAACAATATATTTATACTCGTCATCATGCATCCTCTCAATAATCTGTTTCGTTTTTTTCGTGAGTCGTCCACTCACTGGAACAATAGCGGACGAGGGAAAAACGGAAAAGTGGAATTCCCCCCTCTTTGGCCGTATCAAAAATTATAATTTGTTCCCCAAGATGTTGATAATATGAGCTAACAACTGCCAATTTCCCCCACTTTGAAGAAATTCCTTTCCCTTTAAAGGTTTGGCTCATCCGCCAGTGCACTGGATTACAAATAATATAACATCGTGTCGCTCCGCATACATCTTCGATCCGATATAAGATTCGGAATACAGATAAAAAGCGGAACTTAAACTTTAGTAAAATATCAGACCACAGCGCTCGAAAATAATTGGTAAAATGTGCCGCAAGTTACGAAAAAACACTTAATCATTAAGGAGCAGTAGTATTGTGAGATCCGTTTTCCTGGGTGTTGCGTGACAGAACTCGCCAGGAAATAAGCTCGCTGCATTCTTTTATTTTGTTCTATTATTTATATAAAATATGAAAAAATATATATTTAGTTATTGTGTTTGTAAGTGTAGGGGATAAACTCCGGCCCCCATCGTCACTGAAGCTTGGTTGTTGAGCTCGAATACGATGTGATGTGAACGAATCTGATGTGCCAGCCGAAACTTCCCGATAATTTTGTTGTTTCGTGCATCTTCTTTAATAAGACCAAGGTGACTTCTACGTCAACGGAGTCTGATGATAATGGGTTTCTCAGACAAGATGATCCGTTGTCAACCGAGTCAATTGGCGAGAAATGATAGATAACACGAGCACGACTCGATGGAACACTAAACTATATGAGTATGGGATATGAGGAACAATTTTCATTGATGTGAGGATCGTATAAGGACCAAGTACGGCTTCATGCTGGGGCTCTTCAGCTGATTATTCCATTATTCGCGCAATGTTTAATTGATGGGTATTGATGACTACTTTTTTGTTCAAGTATAGTGGAACACGGAGCCGGGTAACAAGATATCCAATTGTACGGTTATAAATAAGTTATTTTATTCCATTTTTATTGGTGCATAAAAGATACAGATACACAACAGGAAACGGTTGAATTCAACGGTTTCAAGTTTCAAAATCAAGGAAACATTAGACACAACTCGATCCAAGTAATCGATCAAAGTACTACGATCCAATACTTAAAAACCGTGGTATGGTATTTTAGAGTTACATACATAAATAGTGTTAAGAATAGGAGTATTCGGGCTTTTGGAACCGAGTGCGGCCAATCTACGTATATGCTTGAGGTCGCTCATAACCCATCAAAGCATTGTTGACCGGACTTGGTTAGGAGAAACATTTTCTAAATTGGTTCTAACGAATGAGTCTCACTTCGGTGACATCAATGTTTCTTCAAAAAATATCTGTCAACGCTAATCGACTTTGACTTATCTTGTCGTCGAGCTCGAGTGGTCTTTATTGTTGCAGTAAAAACGTATCATTTGAAAACACTAATTTCTTCGTTGATGCTTGTAAGTAGTCATCGTACTTAATAATTGTGACTCTTATCATTTTCAGGCTCACATACGCATATTACCAAAACCCAAAAATTTTCCTAAAATTCTTCCCATACACGAAATTTTATGTTCGCATACTAAGGTGGGTAACCACTGAAAAAACACCGCTGCGCGGGCCTAA
>OZ038446.1:1723130-1725630 GCA_964036265.1 Daptonema setosum | reverse complement strand
ATAGTGTTGTCTATTTTTCGAACCACCCTGTATCTTCGGTTCTGCGTAACTTTTGGTCATAAATTTAACAAAACTGATTAATTATTTTGCACATATTTGTGTACAAAGAAGTGTGATAGTCTTCTGTATATATAGGGTGGACAATTGGTTATTAGAATGGCCACAGAAGGTAATCAGTGTTTCCCAGTGTTTTTGTAAAAACTGTATCTCGGAATATGGGGTCTATTTTAGATTTTAACGTTCTTGTGAAGAACAAGAAAAAAGGGAAAAATTATATTTTCTGTGAATCCAAAATTTGATTACATAATTTTGAATTTTGGATTCACATAAATTTATTTTTCTTATTTTCTTCAAAAACATTCAATTCCGTCAAAAATTAAAATAAAAAACAGAATCCAAGATTCAGATTTATAGGGGAAACACTGATTAACCTTTTTATGGCCATTCTAATAACCAATTGTCCACCCTATAGCATTCTTAATTGGTTAGCCGATTTTAATCTACGCAATTCAAAGTTCGATGCGCACAGGTTTTCTCGGCGCTTTTTACTAGCTCGCTAGTATATTTTTACTGACAGAATAAAAAATTCACTGGGATCCCATGTCTACACAGAGAAAAGTCTTACTAGACATACAAAGCTCGGTCACTGGCGGACAAGCCAAACCTCCAAAGGGAGAGGAACCTTTCAAAAAAGGGGGAATTTTTTTATATCAGACCCTTTTACCTACACCTTGCGGAACAAACTCCACGTTTTGAAACCGTCAAAGACCGGGGAATTCCACTTTTTCCTCCCCTTCTCGTCCGCTAGTGAGCTCGATCAATGTATCAGGTTAAATAATTCCTGATTTTGTCGAGATTCACATGAAAAGCATTTTTCCCCGATCAAAAATTCAAACACGAGTCATGAATTTTTCTGAGTTACAAAAACCCCTGAATCGGCTAAAAGGTCAAAGGTTTCTGCGTGTATTCAAATTTGGTGTGCTAATCCGTTGTCAATGCTATATTCATTGTCAATGCTATATTCATTGTCAATGCTATATTCATTGTCAATGCTACATATATTCATTGTCAATGCTATATTCATTGTCAATGCTATATTCATTGTCAATGCTATATTCATTGTCAATGCTATATTCATTGAAAATGCTATATTCATTGAAAATGCTATATTCATTGAAAATGCTATATTCATTGTCAATGCTATATTCATTGTCAATGCTATATTCATTGAAATCAGCGAGCTATTGGTATGCCCCGGTGAAATACAGTTTTTTACAGCTTTATGTTACTTATAACTTGTCATGTATACTTTTTCCATTCACAAAAAATGGGTACATTTCCCTCGGTTTCCAAAGTCATAATAGGGTCGTTTCCCTGTCACGTTACATGGTCAAACTCGACTCAAAGATGTCCGTGGACTGAAACAACAATTAAAATTTTTTTCAGTTTATAGGGAATTTCATGGAACTTTCAAGAGACCAACTAAAGCCCGTTAGTTGTTTCTGCAAGCAAAAGTTTTGCCTAAAACTTCTGATAATGAAACATCAGGCAATCAGTGTTAACACGCACATCAATCATCATCACCCCATGCGATACTGTGTTAAACTATGGTTAACCGAGTCGAGTTGAGACTAGTGATGTTTCATTATCAGAGTTTTTTGGGCAACAATTTTGCTTGCAGAAACAACATACGGGCTTTAGTACAAGCGTGCACCCCTTTGTGAGCTTTTGTCAATGAACACACACAATGATGCAATGCAATGCAGCTTCCCAATTTGTTTCGCTGACTGAGTTATGTATAAATACATCCATCTTTCTTGACACCGAGTGAAATTATTATTTCTTATGTATTATGCATTGAAAATAAATAATTCTATGTTCATCGGCTATCGACTTTCTTGTTGTATAAAATTTAACAAGCATTTAGTTAATCAGTCAGTCAGGCAGTCACTCAGAAAGTCAGTCAGTCAGTCAGTCAGTCAGTCAGTCACTCACTCAGTCAGTCAGTCAGTCAGTCAGTCAGTCAGTCAGTCAGTCAGTCAGTCAGTCAGTCAGTCAGTCAGTCAGTCAGTCAGTCAGTCAGTCAGTCAGTCAGTCAGTCAGTCAGTCAGTCAGTCAGTCAGTCAGTCAGTCAGTCAGTCAGTCAGTCAGTCAGTCAGTCAGTCAGTCAGTCAGTCAGTCAGTCAGTCAGTCAGTCAGTCAGTCAGTCAGTCAGTCAGTCAGTCAGTCAGTCAGTCAGTCAGTCAGTCAGTCAGTCAGTCAGTCAGTCAGTCAGCCACTCAGTCAAGCATGCATTTTCAACATTTGGCGAAGTCACTTGAAACGTTCGAAACGAATGAAAAAAATGCGGCCCACTTCAAAAAGAGACGCGTGAAGTTTTCAGATATATTTTTTTTGCACTAGCGGAAGGGAAGGAAAATCGGAATTCCCCCTCTTCGGCAGTTTCAAAAAGTATAATTTGTTCCCTAAGGTGTGGGTAAAGTGTCTTAATTTCTGCCAG
>OZ038446.1:1705588-1717930 GCA_964036265.1 Daptonema setosum | reverse complement strand
TACTCAAAAGACTTGGAAACAAAAATCAGTCATTCAACCATGATGACTGATTGGGTGGTTTTAAGTTCCATGACTAATCTGGCGCATAAAAATTGTCACGTCACATGATGTTTTCATAGACACATAAGTCATGTTATTTGTTGAAAACTTTTCTTCACAGTAATTTTCTGCAGAATTTACTTTTACTTTGCATATGAAAAACATTTTCAATCCGATATCAACATCACCGCTAAGAAAAATTTTGTCTTTAACTCGGGTCGGCAATACAAAAAATGTACAGCTTTTTCATAGTGTCTTGCTAATCAAACTGAAGGCATTACTATTCCATTTCATGAGCGTATTGGTGCTCTTTCGAATGGTTTCGTGTTTCGACGGCTTCCTCTCGAAACGCTGATAAAAAAGTTGTAAAAAGTTATATTTTTGTAGAAAAGTAAAACTATCTAACTTATAACCATGACTTGAACCAATAAAACTTATTTTTTCACCGCTACTTTTTACCACCGCCAAATGAACATCAGTATTTTATAAGGGCCAGCCAGTATGACGGGTTTGTTAGAACGATTTTTGTATTTTTGGGACAGTTAAATCTGCCGCCAATGTAATAAAACCGTCTGTGCTTGTCTACTGAATGTAACAACACCACACAACAACAACAACAACAACAACAACAACAACAACAACAACAACAACAACAACAACAACAACAACAACAACAACAACAACAACAACAACAACAACAACAACAACAACAACAACAACAACAACAACAACAACAACAACAACAACAACAACAACAACAACAACAACAACAACAACAACAACAACAACAACAACAACAACAACAACAACAACAACAACAACAACAACAACAACAACAACAACAACAACAACAACAACAACAACAACAACAACAACAACAACAACAACAACAACAACAACAACAGCAACAACAGCAACAACAGCAACAACAGCAACAACAGCAACAACAGCAACAACAACAACAACAACAACAACAACAACAACAACAACAACAACAACAACAACAACAACAACAACAACAACAACAACAACAACAACAACAACAACAACAACAACAACAACAACAACAACAACAACAACAACAACAACAACAACAACAACAACAACAACAACAACAACAACAACAACAACAACAACAACAACAACAACAACAACAACAACAACAACAACAACAACAACAACAACAACAACAACAACAGCAACAACAGCAACAACAGCAACAACAGCAACAACAGCAACAACAGCAACAACAGCAACAACAGCAACAACAACAACAACAACAACAACAACAACAACAACAACAACAACAACAACAACAACAACAACAACAACAACAACAACAACAACAACAACAACAACAACAACAACAACAACAACAACAACAACAACAACAACAACAACAACAACAACAACAACAACAACAACAACAACAACAACAACAACAACAACAACAACAACAACAACAACAACAACAACAACAACAACAACAACAACAACAACAACAACAACAACAACAACAACAACAACAACAGCAACAACAGCAACAACAGCAACAACACTAACAACAACAACAACAACAACAACAACAACAACAACAACAACAACAACAACAACAACAACAACAACAACAACAACAACAACAACAACAACAACAACAACAACAACAACAACAACAACAACAACAACAACAACAACAACAACAACAACAACAACAACAACAACAACAACAACAACAACAACAACAACAACAACAACAACAACAACACTAACAACAACGACAACAACAACAACAACAACAACAACAACAACAACAACAACAACAACAACAACAACAACAACAACAACAACAACAACAACAACAACAACAACAGACATACCTCCATTATATATTTGGTATAAGCTTCATGTTCATTATGTCAGACCATTTATTTGCAGTTATTATTTCAGTTGATGGAGTTTCCGTGGGTACTTTAGTGCAACTGGAATCGAGAAAATTCTTAGTATAATCGACTTTATTACCTGACCAGCCAACCAAAAAATCATAAATTTTTGTCTCATTTCAGATAAAATCAATCGAAAAAAGTATTGCTCAAAAATTAATAAAGAATATCAATAAAGAATTCAACAAAAAACATCAAAATTGGATCAGCAGCGGTTTCTACGCACGCGGATGCGAAGGATTCAGAGGACGATCAAATTGATTAACCAGCAAACCGAAAAATCAATGAATTTCTGAATTTTTGGAAGTTTAATTTGAAATATTTTCAGAAAGATTATATTTACACAAAAATACAAATAAAAACAAAATTCAGCAAAAATCAACAAAAACCCTCAAAAATGATCAGCATGGTATCAACGAGCGCCAATGCGCAGGACTCAGAGGATAATCGAGAAGGCGATGATTCGGATGAGCCGTTGAAAACGAGATTATCCCGGTTGGATTTTTTTTCTCTTTTTGTTTTTCTTTTATCATGAAATTTCGAAT
Organism: Daptonema setosum; assembly: GCA_964036265.1. Taxonomy (NCBI): domain Eukaryota; kingdom Metazoa; phylum Nematoda; class Chromadorea; order Monhysterida; family Xyalidae; genus Daptonema; species Daptonema setosum. The sequence goes on along the minus strand of OZ038446.1, from coordinate 1,715,406 downwards.
CGTTACGTGCCGGCACTAGCGGAAAGACGGGGTGGGAAAAAAGGAATTCCCCCCTCTTTGGCGTTTTCAAAAAGTTGAATTTGTTCCCTAGGTGTAAGTGAAATGCCCTGAAGACTGCCAATTTTCCCCTCTTTGACGAAATTCTCAGTCGCTAGAGGTTTGGCTCGTTCGCCAGTGGTGACTGACCAACCAGTTAATTGAGGAGATGTTCGACGTTCAGGAGAAGGGTACGGCACATTTGCGAAAAACGAAGTTATGGCACCTATTTTGTTACTGAAGGTAGCCAACATATTAGGAAACATAACCGATTGCCGTATTCACATTTTTTCATAGTTCGCCAAATCATAGTTCTAATATATTTTGCATCTCACTGTCTTGAGTCAATTAAGGGGGACTAATTACTTGGGAAAATCTTTCAACAAGGTAAAGTGTGTGTTTATTTGGTACATTAGTGTTTCGGTTGATGCAATGTTTTTGTTATTTTTATGGTTTTATAATATACATTTTAGTAAGGTTATTATTAATTATAGACGGCTTGAATCAAATTGGACTGAAACCGCGTCGGAAATACGGTAATTCTACTGATGCGGAAGCCAAAAAAATTAATACTGCTATGATAAACCGTGCATTTATCGTGTTCAGACTTTTTCTGGGACATTTCATGTAAAACTTTTTCCTCTTCCCAATTAGTATGCAGTATGCGCGTTTGTCACTTGTCACTTTGGTAAGGTAAAAATTATTTTACCTTAAAAAATCACCTCATTCGGCATGATCCCAACTGGCTTCTCCGTTAATGAAAGTCATAATTTTTCATTTAAACTTGCATTTTATCGTCATCGAATTGGGATTGACGGATCGGTTTTACAGAAAAATAACCTTTTTACTTGGGTTTCTTCATTAACTGAAGCCAAAAGGCACACTAATACCATATCAGAATGGTGTTTTTGTAGTGGCCAAAGAGTTGAATAAACTGACGGCAATAGCAGAAAGCCCTAAGCAACGCGTCAGGGATTTGTGTCCCAAGTCAGGTTTCGAACTTAGGACCGCCGGTTTTCGAGGCCGGCGCCCTACGCACTAGACTAGACAGGCGACCAAGAAAATAGTCGTAATCAAATAAATGCAGTATACCAATGTATCATCAATGTACACGTGCCCCTTAATGCGTCTGCTCGTGCGCCCATAATTATTGCGGGGCGCGTAGATCGAAACGAAATTACCATAATGCGAAACCGAACCGCGTGTAGTGTAATTTATTCTAATACTAGGAGACCGAATTTGAATGCGCGCGCTTTTTGTTAGACGTAGACTAGGATGACACAGGAAGTCAGGATCTGGTGAAAGAACTAAAAGGCGACCTTTCGAATACGGCATGTTTTTACTTTGCCGATATTGATTATGCCGAATATGAATTTGCCGAAAACGATTTTGATATTTTTTAGATTTGCATTTTCTAATTTATACTTGTTATCCAAAAGTTGTAAATTAAGTACAACTCACATTCGATGCACTTGAAGTATACCGAAAATGGAGGATGTGTGGGAGGATTTAGTTTTTATTAGGTTTCCATTTGTTGGACTGTTTGTTGAAATCTTTGCAATGGAATGGCAAGTTTGGATGGATTAAGGTACATAGTTCAAAAAAAGAATTCTCCTCAAAACTCAAAATTTTCTGACTGTGCCACTTAGAAAGACCAAAGTCAACTATCCAATCATTCGATTAGATGTATCCGTGCCGTGGCATGGCACTGGTATGAATCGGAAAAGGCACTCAGCAGATCCCAGAGAGATTCGCCACAAATGGAAGTCACATTATGGTATATGTAGTGGTACTGAATCCGTTATCTGGCACGTGGATTATACATATGTATTTACATACATACATAAAAGCTCTTCCGGTTATCCGTATGCATTGGGTGTTCCATTGAAAAGCATTCTAAACCTCGTATGTTGTTCCTGCTAGCAAAAATATTGCTAAAAACTTTGATAATGAAACATCACTGACTCAACTCAACTCGGTTGACACCATAGTTTATGTAACACAGTATAGCATGGGGTGATGATGATTGCGTGTTAACACAGATTGTCTGATGTTTCATTATCAGACGTTTTGGGCAATGTTATTGCTTGCAGAAACAACATACGGGCTTGAGTAAATCAGTACACTGCCAAACTAGTCACATAAAATATTTATCTGTATAAGTAAGTAAACCGGATAAGTAGGTTAACCCAAATTTTTTTTTCATTGACATAGGCTAGGTTCTTTTTCTGTTGAAAGATCATTATTTTGCTACCACTTAATGAAGCCAACCCCTCCACCACATACGCACAATAGGCACACTAAAAGATGCCATCTTTTTGGATACCGCTTATCGAAAGATGAAGATGGTGTATCAAATTTCAATACGCTTTTGTTTGCGTTTGTGGAAGTCCTTCGAAGTAAAAAACCTAACTCTAAAGAAATGAGAAAGTGAGGTGAAAAAGAATGAGAGAAAAAAGTGATTGTTAAGTGTTCAGTTTCAATGCGTAATAGAATAATTACCTTGATGCACAACTAAAATTCAATGTTTCTCGGAATATTTTTCTAATTTGTCTTTTTTGCGAAAAACCTCCCTGTTTATTCAAAAAAGTATTGAATAATCTGAGATTTTATCAAATCAAGTTTTCCAAGTCTTTTTGCTCTGGAGTAACCCGTTAAATACTATAACTGGGATTAAATGCTTCCAACACCCGTACCACTATAACGGCACTTCAAATGACGTTCAGTTTCCGTCTGCCTGGCCCGCAAAATGGCCTTGCAACGCAGATTTATGGTTTGCCATAACTTGAAAGTACCGGTAATAAGTATGGAACCTACCGCGAAGGTACATAAACTATTTACGTGGCAGAAATTTGCGCCAAATCCGTGGTGACCACTGGCGGACGCGATAAACCTCCAAAGTCAGGGAAATTTTTACAAAAAGGATGAATTGGGAGAAACTAAACCATTTTAGCTACTTATGAAAAAAAGCTAATTTATTCTAAAATTCACCGAAGAGGGGGGGGGGATTTGACTTTTCCCTCCCCTTCTCGTCCGCCAGTGGTGACCGACCGACCACCGTTCTGAATCGGTCCCACTTCATCCGAATTTAGCGTTGCTAAGAAAGTTTTACGCGCGCAATTTGAATTCAAATGTGCTTTTGGCGCGCATTCAAAATTTCGAAAACATTTCGACTTCATTCACATTCATTTGTTAAAATTGTAAAAAAATGCTGTATGACAAATTCACATAAAGTCAGAAGGATCGCGCCTACGGAGCGGAACTGTTAAAAGCGCATCGTTCATTTGCGGAACTATATTAGCGGAACTGTTCGCATCGGAACCGTTAAGTGGGGAACCTTACCCAGCGGAATTATTATAAGCGGATCCGTAAAAATCGGATTTTTATAGAACGGATCGTTTTTTAGCGGAACTGTACCCAGCGGATTTTTTCATTTCCGGATATTTCAAAGTAAAAAATCGGAAGTATAAAAATCGGAAGTGTTAAAATCGGAAACGTCAAAAGCGGAACTTTAAAAAGCGGAACCATCAAAAGCGGAACTGTTATAAAAGCGCCCTTCATGAGTGGAAAACCACGCTGGACACCTCCGCTTCGCGGTGCTAACGGTCCAAGGCGGGGGCATAAAACTTAGGTTTCAGTGTAGGCTTAGGCTACGCGCCCAAGCCCTTCCCAAACCCTAAGCCTAATCCTAAGCCTAAACTGAAAACTAACTCTTAGCCTCATACTCGGCGATCTCGCTTAGAACGAACAGTCTGTGCTAATGACTAAGCCGAAGCCTAATAAACAATGAAATAGGTCCTCCAAATGTTAATAGCAAAAAATATTAACTTCACCGAGTTCCGCAAAACCAATTTCCGGAATTTAAGGTTCCGCTGTCGTAAGTTCCGCTGAAAACACATCCGCAAAGAACGGTTCCGGAAACAAAATATCCGCAAATAAACTTCCGCTGGCAAGACTTCCGCTTTTAATAAATCCGATTTTAACAGTTCCGATGAAAAAAAATCCGATCCATACAGTTCCGCTAACAAACAATCCGCACGTAACAGTTCCGGAGAAAAGACTTCCGCTAATAAACTTCCGCAAACGAACGATCCCTATTATACAGTCCCGTAGATATGGGTACACCGTCAGAAGGATGACCGGCTTAATTAAGAAAACAACAATTACAGGGACACCTCGTACAATTCGAGGGTAGGGCACAAACTTACAACGGTCGATTATGACGCTGTCACGTATAGCTTGATCGAAGTTGCTTGTTATCAAAAATTTATTTCGCGGGGCGGTTACGCACATACATTTATGCAATGAATTAAGCGCAACTTTTGCATGTTATCTAAATATTATGTAAAAAAAAATTTGTTTCTCGAAAACTTGAAAGCGCGCCAAAAACAGATTCGAATTCAAACTGCGCGCCAAAACAGTTTTGCCTAACACAAAAACCTGAATAAGCTATATGACGCCGTACGCTGTCACGCTTGGCCAGACTTCTGTTGTCCAAATGCCAAATTAATGACATTGGATTGTTTGAATGCTTTATTGCAATGCCATTATTCCGTTGCTTGTTTTTGTATAGGACACGTGAAAAACACTTCATGTGCGATTCGAAATTCGTTCATCCTTTTAAAGCGCACAGTTTGAATTCAAAACAGAATTTGGGCGCGCTTTCAAACTAATAACCTTTTGGGTAACCAGAAACCCTGTTTATGCTTCTTAATTGTTTTAATGGCATTTTGATTGTAAGAATCAAGTCCATGATGCCCATTAATAGCGCTGTCTGACAAATGCTAGAACGGTTTACATACATACCACCACAATCGGATTCAATAACCTTCTGTTTGAAACTGATACAAGATGAATATAGTAATTGCTAGTATAGTAATAAAATATGGAAAAATTTCATGTGCACCACAAATTTGATCCTCCTGTGACCTGAACATACTGTGAACCTACTTGGAGCATTAAACAGCAAACTTTTTGTCTTAAATGAGCTATTCTTAATGAGATGAGTAAGAAGTTTTATGTGAAACATCATGCGTCCCGCCCGCTCCACCTATTCGCTGGAGCCGGACATCCAGCGGGACAGAGCGCAGACGTGGAGCGGTAGTTTCAATAAAATTTCATTTTAAAAGTGACTTCTCTCATTTACTTTAACAAGCAATACTTAGTATTTCATCCAACCCTGGTTTAGAATACTGAAAAAAATTAATTTAATGTGAAACATAATGTTCAAATTCCTGCAAATGCATCCCGCTCGCTCCGCCTATTCGCTTGAGCCGGACGGCCAGCGGGACAGAGCGCAGACATGAAGCGGTAGTTTCAATAAAATTTCATTTTAACAGCGATTTCTCTCATTCACTTTAACAAGCAATACTTAATATTTCATCTAACCCTGGTTTAGAATACTGAATTAAAATAATTAAATGTGAAACATAATGTTCAAATTCCTGCAAATGCGTCCCGCTCGCTCCGCCTACTCGCTGGAGCCGGAAAACCAGCGGGACAGAGCGCAGACGTGGAGCGGTAGTCCTACGCAACAGATGAAGGAAAACGGACTGGACATGAATATGCATTCACCGATTTCGTCCACTGTCCACGATGAGTATTACTCCGACCAGTCGAATTTCGATAATCCTTCTGTGGACGTTTTGCGTAGTCGACGAGCTTCCACACCAACAGGAGAAAGTCAAAGGACGATGAAAGCTAGGAAGGACAGAAAACGTGGACATAAGAGGTATTATGTCAAAATTATTGATGTGGTTGACTTGGTCGTTGGTTTGTGTTTATCGTCGCTAATATTTTTCTCGCTTGGATCTAACTGATTTCTGAAGTCATTCTGTGGACGTTCTGCGCAGTCGAAGAGCGTCCTCACCAACAGGAAAAAGCTAAAGGACGAACAACGATAGAATAAACTAGAGACGAGGACATAATATTGCAAACTGGATTTGAAACTTTTACTCAGATGTTCATCTGTGTTTTTTAACTGACTGTGGACGTTTCGTTTAGGATAGCGTCCACAGTGACAGGAAACAGTCAAAGGACAATGAATACGAGGTACATATGAAGGACAGGAAATGGGGGCGCCAAATGTAAAACCCATATTAATGTTTTGTGTAATACAACACCTGAGCTTCTATCGCGTAATTTTCTATTCCGTCCAGAACAAGCGGTATGTATCAACAACGATAAAGCTTATTTTAAGCACTGCTTTTCGTGGGTCTTTTATTTTTTTGTTTAATCGATGCTTTTTGCACTGAAACCCTTTTTATCCATCTTTCTTTGGACGGTTCAACTCCATTCCAATGAGTATAACCTATCCAGGGTTTTTTGACAGCCTAAAACTTTTTGGCGATCAGTTTGAATTCAAAAAAATTTTTTTGGCACGCTTGGCAAGCACCATTCGTAATTGGGACCCGGTGGCATACATATTTGGAAACTGCACGCACATTTTTTCAGAATTCTTGTTACCAAACGACAGTTCATAACCATTTGATTGTTTGTACGGCTTAGGCTTAGTTCCGAACAACGACTGTACGTTTGTAAAGTTAACAACTCTTCGTGAATCTAAAATAAAAAAGTAGAATTTTTGAATCTGACAAAAAGTGGGTGCAGTTTCCAAATTTGCGACCCGGTGAAATCTTGATCCGAGTGAGACAACCCAACCATTAAGAAAAAGAAAGAAAGAGGATCAACAAAGATTTAATTTATTCACTTTTTTTGGTCAGTCTCTCGTCGAGTGAGTCGAACTCCTACTCGCCTACAATCTCGGACAATGTCAATGGAACGACGTGAGTTATTGACTTTCAAATAGTTGTCATTTTCGTTTTCATTTCTCGAACACTTTATAGCGACGAAACCTGGTTTAAAAAAATGGTACCTAATGGGCGCATGACTAGTTAGACGAATTAGCATTCAGTGCATGAGTCGACGATTCAAGGGGTACAGGGTACTCTGCAGAAAACATACTGATTAGTTATGAACTGTTTTTATTTTCCTGAACTCCAACTGAACTAAGTTACTTCCGAATCAACTAAACCATTATTTATTCCATATTCCCTGGTGACATACAAAAAGCTCGGAAATTTACGTTTTGCATGTCACATTTGACCTAGAAACCAATTTTTTTTCACTACACTCGAACACATACTCGAAAATGTTTGTGGTGCAGGCAAATTTACATATTGTTTTCCCGAATTAATTCATCGTTTACCTCTGATATGTATTTTCTTTGACTGAGGGCCGAGTTTACGAAACATATAATGTTTGATAACAGGACGCTGTTGGGACGACGATACAAGCGGAGAAAGCGGTAAGTTGAACAACGGTGAAGGGGAAAGGGTTTACGTTTTATTAAAATGCCTTGACTCAATTCTCTGAAACTTTCCACAAAAAAATGAACTGAAAAAATCTGTTTCTGCTTGAGACTTCTATAACTTGCCGGAAGGAAATGCCGTGTTTTCAGGTTTAAAAATATGTTAAGGTGAATGGAGTTTTTTACTGCTGTTATTCACATTACCAGGTCGAACAACGTGCATACATGTTGCTGTATGTACTGTCATACTAACAGGTGATGGGGGAGTTTCTACTGCTTTGAGGGTTTTTCTTAAGATAATCATTCATGAGTGATTGTTTTTTTTCGGTTGGGCATCGGTTTTTCCATCTACGGAAAAGTTTGTGAACTGTGGTACGATCACATGTAACATAATTTATTGGTCATGGGATTATTTTTATTATACATTTATGGTACATTTATTATATTTTCTGTATATCTCAGTTTGGTGATGGGCACTGTGTAAATCCGGATATTTATTACAGCGGAGCTTTTTAATAAACAATTAGTTTCGTTAAATTTCCGACTTTCTTATTTTTCACTTCATATTAAAAATAGTTTATATTAATTTATATCAAGGGCCGGCCGCTAGGCCGTTCCCTTAATATGGTTCGATTAAGATAAGCTTTTTTGCGGGTATCTCGATCTAGCCTCATCGTATCAACTTCTAGTCTGTTTTATCGGTTTTCTCGTGCGATTCTACGTCTGTTTGGCTATTTTTAACCTTGTAGGGATAAATTTTCATTTTTCAGGTCCGAAAATGATGAAAATGCGATTTTCCGTTTTTTTCTTCTCCGCAAAAACGCTGTCAGCAAGTTGGGCCGAACCGATAGTGCTGAAATTTGGTACCTAGGTCAATTTGCAGCATAGAAAACGATTATTAAACTGTCCCGCAGATCGGAATAGTATTTGCACCATTTTTAGGGGGTTTTATTGAAAAAATGTCAAAAATCGCAGGCAAAATGGAGAAAGAATCGTTGTATGAGCGATAGAGTAGTTCGATCAAACTGAAATTTTCACTGAATGTATACGACACCTATGTTAGTATGCTCCGCTATCTAACTTATCATTATCATGAAACACGCAAAAGTGGCAAGGGGGTACATAGAGGAAAAAATTATGAATTTTTTTCAGGAAAGCTAAATTACAGGTATGGTTAAAGTCCGAATAATCCTCAAAATGTGCTCATTCGACGCGGAATCTAATTTCATTATTACCTCATTTCGACTCATTTTTTGATAAACCCATTGTACATTCTGTAAAACCCGAAAAACATATAATTGAAAAATTCGACCTTGTTGACGATTTTTGCTCATTTGAAACTCAGATTATTGTCAAGTCTAAATTATTGAAGTCCTTCGTATAAATAGGATGTTTGGAAAGACTGAAGTTCTATTCAATACAGAAAATATGATTTGCTCAGCTATCTTCAAAAAAAATTACGGGCCGCCAAAAACGGTAAAAGTTAAAGTTCACTCATTCACGCTGTTGCTGCCACATTGGATTCCAAAATATTTTTTATACAGAGACATGACACACTTGATTTCAACAGAATGTTTAGAGGGAATAAATTTCAAATAAATTATGTTTTTTTTAACTTAATCAGGACCTTTTATATTTTTTTTTGAATCTGTCAAAAACAGCAAAAATGAAGAAAAACTGACCAAAATTTTTTTCGAAGTAATTTTCTTCGTCATTTATAGACATGTACCATTATCATTAAAACACGTCAAAACCGTTTTTTAAGCAGCCAAAGTAAAGAAATTTTTTCAAGGGTCACATGGTACATTGCGTCAGCTGTAAGTACAACTAATCAAATAATAGTCAAGTTTTGAAGTTACTTTCACACTAGATGATACATTTAAGATTGGAAATTATGTTTGATGATGGAAACCTATTTAAATAATATTTCTTGTCAAAGTAGTCAAGTGGATAGTGGGTCTGCATGTTAAACGGGTGGTTCTGAGTTCAATACCCCTAAAAGTCAATAACAACGAAAATGTTAAATTGTTTCATTTCTGATATTATATACTGCTCTATAACCTCAACGGTCTAGTTTACATAACGTAGGGCAGCTTTTAATTCTTATTATCACTAATTCAGGGTTTTTTACATCATTCTTTCAATTATGTAATGACTTTTTCTATAAGAAAAAATTGAAGGGGCTCGCGAACGATCCCTGTTTTCACTACTTTGTCTGTAACTTAATTTTCGAAAATGCACATTTATCGAAGATCTCAGACATTTTCAAAAAATGTATGTGTGATTTGTTCACACATGAAAAAGTGAAAGACAAGCAACTAAAAATGCCCTGAAGGCATGGGGAGGAACGAATATGGTTCGATCCTGGCAAGTCCAATCGTGAAAAAGTATGAGACAAGGAAGTTTTACTCTTATATTTTAGATAGTCTGATCGTGAAAAAGCAGGAAACAAGATTTGCGAATTGCGATGAAT
>OZ038446.1:1698088-1700588 GCA_964036265.1 Daptonema setosum | reverse complement strand
CAAAAATTTTCTGACACAAGCGTAAAAAAGTTTTATTGTAAGTTGCTATCGAAGAACAGTATGATATAAAGTTTTTTTCTGAGTTCAGTATGAGACTCATCGCGACATGCTGTTCATAAACATGGGTTAAGCATTATAACTCATTTCATGGGCTCCTGATACGGTTTTATGGAAAACAGTTTTGAAAATTTTGGTAATTCGTTTTAAAATACGTTCCGTTAAGAGCCTGCTTACATCGTACTCTTGGCGGGTCGGACGAGTTCAACCTGAAGGTACCATTAAGACGGTCGCAAGTTGCTTGGGTGAGCCTCTACATTCAGTACAGGGCAGAAAGATGGGAAGAACTCGCCAAAGCTATGGCAAGTGTGCGTCTAGCTTCAGCATGTCGGTCCTCTTCGCTGATTGGCTGGAAGTGTGGAACTCGCCGAAGCTTCGGCTAGGGTTTTTTCTTCCAATCAATCAGCGAAGAGGAACCATTTGATAAAGCTGCGCGCACAATGGCAATAGCTTTGAGAATTTCGCCACATCTTTATGTTTTCTACGTCGACTCTATTGCTTGTTTCGAGTGGATATCCGTTCCTGTGTAGCCTGAATTATTTTATTATTATTTTGTTTCATTGTTTTTTTTTAATTTAGTTAGTTAGTTCTTTTTTTCTCGCCATTGACCCGCATTGACCCATTCTATTATGTGTTAACAAACCCTTTTTTCATCGTTCTGTGAACTGATTCAGTTGTTCTTTCAAAATTTTTCCTCACTATTTGATTCATGAAAATTTTCGATAAAACTTACGATGGGTATCCAAAACCCCGCACCCTTGCGTACGTTCAGTATTAACGTAAAAACCATTCAGAAGGTAAAATGCCGAAAAATGGTGTCTGCACTGGCATCACGGGAAGGTTTGATGTACTCAGTGAAGTGTATGTAGTTGACTAACTGTTTCACAATATAGATTTTTTAGAACTAACTTTTCCTACTTCATATTTGTTTTCGTTTAGTTGTTGATATGATTTTATTATTACTTTATAAAGTTGTTTATTTGATTTATTAATATTCTCATCAAGTAGTTGCCGCGTGATGTACTAATGCCAATATTACTTAGAGGAATGGCATGCAAGTCCGGGATTTTATCCGAGTTGAACATTACAAAAACCGTAGTGGAAGTTCAATTACATAACTCATTATTGTAGAATATTGTTAAGCATGATGATTTTCTGATTAAACTGGAATGAACGAACTCAACAATATTTTTCAATTCTCTTTTTCAATATGATTTTCCGATGTACGTTTTACAATTGATCAGAAACAGAAACAAAACATTACGCTTAACAACATTTTAGAAAAAAAATTTAAAAATAAAAATTAATTGTAAAACTTTCCAACTAATGTTTCAGACACTCGAACCAGCCCAATCCGTTTCAAGTGCCAGCGAACCCGGGCGACTGAGCATGAGCGCCGAACCGATGAACAGTGCGTCGTTTTTGTGATAAGATAAACCAAACCGATGAACAGTGCGTCGTTTTTGTGATAATAGAAACCAAACCAACCGATGAAAACTGCGTCGTTTTTGTGATAAGAGAAAATGAACCGATGAACAGCGCATCGTTTTTGTGATAAAATAAACCGAACCGATGAACTGTGCATCGTTTTTTGTGATAAGAGAAACCGAACGGATGAACAGTGCGTCGTTTTTTGTGATAAGAGAAACCGAACCGATGAACAGTGCGTCGTTTTTGTGATGAGACAAACCGAACCGATGAACAGTGCGTTGTTTTTGTGATATAATGAACCGAACCGATGAACATAACGCCATTTCGTGTTTTATTAAACCGAACCGATAAACAGTGTGTCATTTTTGTGATATAATAGTTCGAACCGATAAGCTGTGCATCGTTTTAAGAAATAATAAACCAAAACAACATGATTTATCAAGAAGAGCATGCATTTGTAAATTTGCTATTTCAATAAGGAAAAATTATCTAAATGCATTTATATGTGTTTCATTTTTCTCGGTGAATCCGTCAAAATATTTGGCATTTTGTTTAAAGCCCGTATGTTGTTTCTGCAAGCAAAAATACTGCTCAAAACGTCCGATAATGAAACATTAGACAATCAGTGTTAACATGCACATCAATCATCATCACGCCATGCTATACTGTGTTAAACTATGGTGTCTACCGAGATCAGGTGAGGCTAGTGATGTTTCATCATCGGACGTTTTGGGCAATACTTTGTAACACAGAAACAACATACGGGCTTAGTTTGTTGTGAGTATTTCAGTTGTACAATACTAGGGGACCACCCGTGGAACAATTGAAACGGAGTCGAACAAGGGTAGGGCAGGAGTTTAAGATTTCAATTGAAAGACCCAGGAAAGAGGATGCATGTAGTTGGGTCCGTAAGCAATTGAGAGCTCAAGAAAATCCACAGCATTTTATTAATTTTGTTTTTTTTTCTTTTTTTGAAAAGCCATAGTTTGTCCAAGGTATATTGTTATTATAT
>OZ038446.1:1685588-1690588 GCA_964036265.1 Daptonema setosum | reverse complement strand
GTTCATCATTCACTGTCTAGGTACCGTAACCGCAGTCGCATGTTGTGCCATCGAGCTCGCACGTCGTCGTTTGAAAGAATCCTTGAACTGACGGACGAGCTAAACCTTTTAAAGGAATAGGAATTAGCAGTTTTTCAGGTCATTTTACGAACATCTTTGGGAATAAATTCAGATTTTTTTTTATCGCCAAAGAGAGTGGATTCCACGTTTCCCATTGCTTCTTTTCTGCTGGTGAGTTCTAGTATTCATCGCAATCATGTTGTCAAAAGATCTTCATTAACCGCTCAACAATAAGCATTGGATTAGGTGCACCGCTCCTAGTTTGCTTACGTCTTAGGAATATTTTAATTTTCTGTTTTTTTTTGGCAACAATTCTCTTTTTAAGTTAGCAAGATAACAATTACTTATTATTTTACTCTTCTAGAGTAATGTGAGATATTGATTTTCAATCTTCGATATTGATCAATTTTCTTTTTTGTTACGTGTTTATATTATATTTATTACGTGTCATGGAAATCTTATTGACTTGAAATCAAACTGTGCGCCAAAATTTTTTGAGTAAAAAGACATCCTGTTTAGTTCGGTTCGGGTTTCTTGTTATCAAAAACATTTTTTGGGGCCGGTTACGGACGTATTCATTGAATTATGTAGGTGCAATTTTTGTATGTTACATATATAAATGTTACAGTATGTTACATATATAAATGTTACAGTATGTTACATATATAAATGTTACAGTATGTTACATATATAAATGTTACAGTATGTTACATATATAAATGTTACAGTATGTTACATATATAAATGTTACAGTATGTTACATATATAAATGTTACAGTATGTTACATATATAAATGTTACAGTATGTTACATATAAAAAATGTTACAGTATGTAACATATACAAATGTCTTAGTATGTGAAAAAGACTTTTATTCTAGAAAATTTGAGAGCGCCAAAAAGAGAAACTTGAATTCAAATTGCGCGCCAAAAAACTTTCTGAGTAACAAGATTCCCCGGATTTGCTATAACTATGTATGCTACAACTATGTATGCTATAACTATGTATGCTATAATTATGTACATATGCTACAACTATGTATGCTATAACTATGTATGCTACAACTATGTATGCTATAAATATGTATGCTATAACTATGTATGCTACAACTATGTATGTATGCTACAACTATGTATGCTATGCTATAATTATGTATGCTACAACTATGTATGCTATAATTATGTATGCTACAACTATGTATGCTATAACTATGTATGCTATAACTATGTATGCTATAACTATGTATGCTACAACTATGTATGCTACAACTATGTATGCTACAACTATGTATGTATGCTACAACTATGTATGCTATAACTATGTATATGCTACTGTATAATTATGTATGCTACAACTATGTATGCTATAACTATGTATGCTATAACTATGTATGCTATAACTATGTATGCTATAACTATGTATGCTTCAACTACCATCGGGTTTGATATTTGTGATCTACTGTGATGCAAACCCGTCGAGATTCTGTCTAATATTAATTCCCATCCCACTTCCCCGTGCTCTTTAAAATTCAGTTTTAAAGAGTTTTACCGTCGATGCAGCCGGTTGTGTATTGTAAAACTGTTGCCATACACATCCTAAAATTGGGTTTTCTCTGATTATAACGGAAAAATGATGAAATAAAAAATCGTTGGGAATATGGAATAGGGTCTGGCGCACTTTTGGCCATGGGCAGAAAAAATAGGAGAATGTACATCGACTATAAACTGTTAGTAAATAGGATGTTTCATGAATAGGAATTTTTTTACTATTATTGCTGACTGGAAAGGTGCCTCAGACCCTGTTCCATATCCCCACCAATTTTTTGCATCATAACTGTACCCTATATATAATAATCTAAGAAAAACTCAATTTTCAGATGTGTATGGCAACAGTTTTACAAGACCCAGTGCACCGACTGTAAATTTATGAATTTTTTGAATTTTTGAATTTTTGAATTTATGATTTTATGAATTTATGAATTAATGAATTTATGAATTTATGAAATTATGAATTTATGAATTTATGAATTTATTTTTTTGAATTTATGAATTTATGAATTTATGAATTCACTCAACTGAATCGTAAATAAAATGTCATGTGAATAAAACGTCACTTTTGATTAGCAGGCTTTTACAATTTTCAGCATGCATGAAATGTGAGTATATTGAGTAAACAAACAATGAATAAAATCAACTGGTAATGCAAATATTTTACCTTTTCCGTAAATGGTGTCAACTTAATGGCATTCTCGGAACCAACAGAATCATATCAAATGACATCCACTCTCAGTTGGCGGAACTAGCTGTGAATTCATCATAACTGTATAACTGACTTATTTACTGACTGACTGTTCGTTTGACCGACTGACTGACTGACTCTGACTATCTTACATATTTACAGACTGACTTACAGACTGACTGACTGACTGACTGACTGGCTGGCTGGCTGGCTGACTGACTGACTGATTGACTGACTGACTGACTGTCTGATTGGCTGGCTTAGTGACTGACAAAAAGAATGGCCGACAAACTGATGGACTGACTGACTATTTATCTTAACTTTACAGACAGATCAACTAACTCTTTGATTGACTGATTGACTGACAGATAATTCAACAATCACTCCGTCGTCGGTTAAATACACAATCTGGTCGTTATTTGAGCATTGGTTGAATCAGAACTCGCATCCCATAACCACTCACATCAAAAGCCTGTCAGCTTTGCCCATGCATGTGACACTGGGATTCCTTTCCATCTCAACTTTGACTTTGTACCAAGGTAAAGTGACGCCTGATTAAGTTTCGTTTTGACTTTTTGTGAGTGAGTGAGTGAGTGAGTGAGTGAGTGAGTCAGTGAGTGAGTGAGTGAGTGAGTGAGTGAGTGAGTGAGTGAGTGAGTGAGTGAGTGAGTGAGTGAGTGAGTGAGTGAGTGAGTGAGTGAGTGAGTGAGTGAGTGAGTGAGTGAGTGAGTGAGTGAGTGAGTGAGTGAGTGAGTGAGTGAGTGAGTGAGTGAGTGAGTGAGTGAGTGAGTGAGTGAGTGAGTGAGTGAGTAAGTGAGTGAGTGAGTGAGTGAGTGAGTGAGTGAGTGAGTGAGTGAGTGAGTGAGTGAGTGAGTGAGTGAGTGAGTGAGTGAGTGAGTGGGTGAGTGAGTGAGTGAGTGAGTGAGTGAGTGAGTGAGTGAGTGAGTGATTGAGTAATGATAGGAACAAAATTGAGCTGATGAAGACTTTTTTGCAAGATATGAAAAAACACAGCCATGCAATTCAATGGATGAAATCAGTTCTCAACGTTTTCATCACTGGTGTCTCAGAAAGTGTACTATTGGAGATATGAACTTTGACTAGGACTTTGAAGTTTGATTTGACATTGCGGATATTTCTTCATAGTAGTGAAACTTCGAACGGGATGTGCTTTTTATCCAAAATTTTTTTTTTACAGGATAACAGTTTGCATAATTGGACGGCCTATTTACATAATATTATGTAACCTGAGTAAGACCTTTCTATGCTTGCATTCATGAGTTATGTAAAACTTGTTAAATTGTTACTGAAATTGATTTTGATAAGCCGTTTAACACGTGTGCATTGAATGCCATTAGAAAAAATATTGTTTCTCGGAAATTTGAAAACGCGCCGAAAAGAATTTTAAATTCAAAACTGCGAGCCAAAACAAAAAACCCTAGAACTAAAAAAACCGAAAATACCTCAGCAAACCATCTCAAACGCTAAATTGGCACGCATTTAAAACATAAAATACTAAATCTATTTAAAAGTGATGTTTTCTAAATATAGAAATTATGAAAGTCCTTAACTATGAACGTCCTTAATCTGCATTATTAGAAACTATGAAAGTCCTTAATCTGCATTATTAGAAACTATGAAAGTCCTTAATCTGCATTATTAGAAACTATGAAAGTCCTGAATCTGAATTATTAGAAACTATGAAAGTCCTTAATCTGCATTATTAGAAACTATGAAAGTCCTTAATCTGCATTATTAGAAACTATGAAAGTCCTGAATCTGAATTATTAGAAACTATGAAAGTCCTTAATCTGCATTATTAGAAACTATGAAAGTCCTTAATCTGCATTATTAGAAACTATGAAAGTCCTTAATCTGCATTATTAGAAACTATGAAAGTCCTTAATCTGCATTATTAGAAACTATGAAAGTCCTTAACCTGAATTATTAGAAACTATGAAAGTCCTTAATCTGCGTTATTAGAAACTATGAAAGTCCTGAATCTGAATTATTAGAAACTATGAAAGTCCTTAATCTGCATTATTAGAAACTATGAAAGTCCTTAATCTGCATTATTAGAAACTATGAAAGTCCTTAATCTGCATTATTAGAAACTATGAAAGTCCTTAATCTGCATTATTAGAAACTATGAAAGTCCTTAACCTGAATTATTAGAAACTATGAAAGTCCTTAATCTGCATTATTAGAAACTATGAAAGTCCTGAATCTGAATTATTAGAAACTATGAAAGTCCTTAATCTGCATTATTAGAAACTATGAAAGTCCTTAATCTGCATTATTAGAAACTATGAAAGTCCTTAATCTGCATTATTAGAAACTATGAAAGTCCTTAATCTGCATTATTAGAAACTATGAAAGTCCTTAATCTGCATTATTAGAAACTATGAAAGTCCTTAATCTGCATTATTAGAAACTATGAAAGTCCTTAATTTGCATTATTAGAAACTATGAAAGTCCTTAATCTGCATTATTACGGCGAACCACTGATAATGCCTCGTTTGCTGATTATGATTGCCGATTTAATGAATGAGGAAGTGGTATTTGAACATCGCAACATAACTGCCGACTTCGGCAACCGGGAAGCATTTCTTGCAGTAGCGGCAGGTTGTTGTTGTTGTTGTTGTTGTTGTTGTTGTTGTTGTTGTTGTTGTTGTTGTTGTTGTTGTTGTTGTTGTTGTTGTT
>OZ038446.1:1655588-1680588 GCA_964036265.1 Daptonema setosum | reverse complement strand
TTGAATAAAATTGTATTGACTCATCAATGCGAAAATTATTTAGTTTACTCAAACAGCAAAAAACCAAATACATATAATTACGAAATAGAAAGGTAACAATGGTATCACGAAAATAATGACAAGATTGATAACGACTAGGTGAATATGGATAACAACAGAAAAATATGATAGAGAAACGATAGAGAAGGCAGGGAAACAGTTGGGTTTGGCTAATCAAAGATTGGAATAGGAGAAAGTCAAGACAGTTGAGGTAGACTAAAAAAACGTCGGGTGCGCTTTTTTCCATCAAGTTAAGTTATCACATTCGAAGCCACTTTTCAATTACAAACAAAAAAACTACAGAAAATAACGCAGAAAATATGGCTTGGAAGGGAAGGGATAACAGATGAATTGCGAAACATCTCATCAGACGATTATGATAGCCACCGATTATGAAAGAGGTTGAAGAATTTTTGAAAGACAGAAGAAAAATACTAAAAAAAGAATAGAAGGAATAAGCACTAGCGGACGAGCCAAAACTCCAAAGGGAGAGGAATTTCGTCAAAGAGGGGGAATTGGCAGTTTTACCTACAGCTTCGGGAACAAATTCTTCTTTTTGAAAGCGCCAAAGAGGGGGGAATTCCACTTTTCCCACCCCTTCTCGTCCGCTAGTGGGAAGAAGTTAGAACATCTATCAACAAAGATGAACAACGAAAATACAAATCAACAGATGAAAGCGTAATCAGTGGAACAAAAACTTAAGAATGATAAGAACACAGTTCGGGTTAGCGGTAAGTTAAGAAAAACACAACATGTTAGTAAAACTCGTCTATTAAAGACAACAACAACAACGAGCATTAACGATTGACGTAAACTGAAGTTGTCGAATCGAGAACGACAACATCAAACAAACCAAGAAATTTTCCTGGTGGTACACATGTTGTTAGTGATAAACTAATAAAACCAACAAAAATACATCCGATAAAATAAATCATCAACAGGTATGACATGCGAAAAATTCCTAATTCATGGAAGAAAACCGGAAAGCGAAGCAGGAACATAAAATTATTTTAGGAAGCTCAGCAAAAAAAGCAATTATATGCACAACAAATAAATCATAATCACATTAAATTTACCCATCGTATGAAGAGAATGTGAAAAATCACATCGAAACACCACAGATCGTAGAATATCATCAGAAAGCTCAACGGAATGTAAGGCAAATAAGCTCACAGTTCCAATACGAAAGCTGCGTAGTAAAATGTTCGCATATACAATTACACGGGGTCGAAAAATAGGTTTCCGTTCGCGTCACCGAAAAAAAGGCAAATGAAGTAAAGCTCACTTTTCAGCACAAAACAACAAAATCACGCCTGTCTCGTGGTATGTTTGAACACTAATATCAAGGTCGGCAATGGTGTAATTCGAAATGTTCCCGGAAGTATATCGTTTCGATTGACATTGATTAAAGTGGCCAGTGGGCCTTAAGGTTAACAAACGTTACTAACCGGTTAAATTACACCATGTCAAGTAAATAATAGGTTATGGCAAACAATAAAAGAAGGTAGACACATCTGGATTGAATCAACTTTACATCGGGAGAAACAAACTTTTTTGACTAAATCTCTTCAGAAGCACAAAAATGTTAGCTCCACATAAATTTATCTCCCCGAAAATCGCAACACTTTACCTGATTTCAACCACAAAACGCAGAAGATAACGAAATGACATCGATCAACGTTGACGGATACACGAGATGAATCAGCCATGATCGACCGCGACTAAGCCACCGTGGGTGCGCGCTCCGTGCTCGAGACTGAAAACACGGGGTCATGCCATTGGTAACAGACCGTGGATGCACCGTACATGTATGGGTGCGGTGTACGTACTCATTGCCATTATCTGATTGTTTTCACTGATGTAAAAAGTGGTGTAAAAATAGTAAAGTAAAAAAATACACCACATCGTTAGTCAAAAATATACCACCTTAACCACTATATTGGTTGTCGTTGAGCAGTGCATGGTCATATGAAAACCCTACTCCAATTCGAAGAAAAAAACTTTGATTGGAAGGTATCTAACACAACTATAGTAGAAATTGTTTTTGAACAAGACAAGTTGTCAGAATACGAGTAAATTCAAGTTCAGCAGTTCTTTCAATGAAACTATAGTTTATAACTCGGATATAAAGGAGGGTAAATATTTTCAAACCTTCCTTTACAAGAGGTCGATGGTACTCCCGACCATGGTACGAGTGAATGCGCGTCCAGCAGTCTTCACAGTAGTACTGCAGACACGACACATGCGGACAGAAGTAGGGTGCAAAGCGCAGACCGCAGCGTTGACCATGGCACTCGTCGCACAGTTGATCGTCTACTACGTACGGCTTGATCTCGAGCTGTAAATGAATGGTAGAACTTATATCAGCTAAGGCTGAGGCTGAGGCGATGAAAAAAATTGTTTCATATTAGATGAATCAACGTGAATTTATTTCCCTTGATTTTTCACTTCAATATACCGCCAAGGGCTCGATCGACACCAACAGCAACGAAACCAAGCTTAACAACAACACGAGTCATAAAACGCAACAACAACATTCAACACCAACACTATTCACCACAAACTACAACAACACAAACCAGCTACCATACCAACAACACCAACTAACCCGTTTATTATCGCCATCAGTCGTCTGACTCAGTTGAACGTATCGCGCGGATATGGCATCCATGAACGACTTCTCCTCGGTGAAGGCCACCCGACCCGCACCCTTGGGGTACTTAACCTCAGGATCGACATCAATGCCCGCGTAGCATACACCACCGTATAGACGATCCATTATGTGCGCCATTTCCACTGAAATATGTGACGTTAAGAGTCAAGTCTGTCTTGTAGCCAGGCTAGACTACAGTAGCCTTCTAGTCTAGTGCGTAGAGCACCAGCCTCCAAAACTGGCGGTCCTAAGTTTGAAGCCTGAGACCCAAATCCTGACTCATTTCTCTGGGGTTTCTAGCATTGCCCTTCAAATTAATCAACCTTTCTGGCCACTATGAAAACACCATTCTGATCTGGTAATAACTAACAACATATAACATATTTACAAAACATCTGAGAAAAGGCGGGAGTTCGAAATTAACTCCAAAACAACAGAAAAAACTAAACTGACCAGCTTTCAGGGGTCGCGGCACCCCGCCGACAAAGACGACCTTGCGCAGGTCCATCGGCATCGAGGCGTCCACCACGAAATCGGCATCAGCCAAACGCCAGGGACGAACTTGCACCTGCAAACAAGTACGATATTTTCGAATGAAATTTACAACTGCACCTATTACTTCAAGTTACCCATTACCCATAGTTGATTTGATTGATAACTTAATAATGATTGATTGACAGCCTATAACATGATTGATGCTTTGAAATATCTGAATTTGAATAAAGTACGAAGGATCAAAAATATTATAATCTGCTAATCAATCATTTTATCAAGTAATCAATCAATCATTTTCTCAAGATAACAACCAATCATTTTATCAATTTACCAATCAATCATCCATTATCAAGTTATCAATCAACCATTTTATCCTTCATCGTCGGGCTGGACATCTTCATGAAGAGCTTATCACCATCCGCCTTGCACACGCTGACCAGATGGCGGACGGACGCCTCGTTCTCGAAGATCAGAAACACGTAACCTGCAAACAAGGAAAAACTATTTTTTTCTCTCAATCTACAAATTTTTATATTTTCCTTCAATAGATCAAAAATTCTTCAAACTGCGTACTACGCGTTGAGTTGGTCATTCCGAGTTATGAGAGAGCACTTCATTACAAAGATATTAAAAAGAGTGAACGAGGCATTCCGATGAGAGTTATGTTTGAATGAATAAGTGAATGTGTGCGTGAATGAAGGACTGAATGAAGAAGGAATGAATACGTGAATGAGTAGCGGATGAGCGAACCAACCCTTCGGTGGATGATAGCTCTTCTCAGCGTTTTTATGCGGCCAGTCTACAGTCAGCTGACCAAAGTGTTGGAACGTGTCGTAAAGATTCTCTGAAAATTGAACTTCAAATCAAATACAACGTCTATCCGTTTTTGCCTAAATCCTATTTTTCTGAAGTACGATCAACTCCTGACAAGTGGCAACAAAGCTCATTCGCGAAATCATTCATAATATACTATAATGTTAATACCGGTCACCAGTTTTACACTGAAAAAGAAACCGTATGATGATTAACGTATCCATTAAAATTAATAAGATAAGGACTGAACAACAGTTTCTGAAATCCCTGAAAAAACTGACGCGCATTAAACTCATTAGAAAATGCCATAGCTTGGTTAAAAAAATCATTGGAATCCGAATATTTCTGTTCCAGTTACGCACGTGCGCAAATGATTAAAAGCGCTATAATCGTATGGAATCCAAATGTCATGCAAAAATTTGAACCCGCGCCAAAACTTTCTGAGTAACAAGAAACCCTGAATACGCTATAAATACTAACGTTCGGTAATGTCAATCGGCAGACCCCCGACGAACACCTTGCGTGAGTAGATCTCAGCCGATGGATTGTAGTGCCAGTAGACAAATCTGGTAAGAAATCCAGAATCAGAAATGTTGAATTGAGTTGTAATGTGATGCCATAAAAGCAAAGTTGGACACCAAATCACAAATATAGTTGAATAACGGTCACCCTATTTACACAAGGGAAGCTGTAATAACATCTAGTGTTAACATTTATAAAAGCAGTAGTGAAGATCACCAAAAAGGAGGGTGATTTCCTCATAAGATTGCGGGAATCGGCAATTTCCAGGCCATTTTACAAACACCTCAGGGTCAACTTAATCTTTTTTAAATCACCAAAGAGGGTGGGATTAATTTTTACCCACCCCTTCTCTTCAACAACGACCAACTCATTATTAGCGCCTGCTGGCGGGGGTGCACTCGGATCGCCGGCATTGGGAATGGACGAACGCACATCAACCGACGATGAGATGACATCGGTTAGACCCGATTGACTGGCCAGCAAGTCACCCGCGTGGCTCACGGCCGGTGGCGGGCTACCAGCTGAATTATAGATTAATACTTTTTATGATTATCCAAAAACGTTAAACGTTTTTGTTAATTTTTCATGTTTTATTGTAAATTTTCAAATGTAATTTTAAGGGGTAAATTTCCCATGATATATAAAGGGTGCCAAACAACGTAAAAAGGCACGAGAAACACAAGATTAAAAATTACTTCTATTCCAGAACGAATCACTAGCGGACGAGAAGGGGTGGGAAAAGTGGAATCCCCCCCCCCTCTTTGACGATTTTAAAAAGTAGAATTTGTTCCCTAATGTGTAGGGAAAATGACCTTATTTTTGCCAATTCCCCTCCCTTTGGAGGATTGGCCCGTCCGCCAGTGGAACGAATGTATAGCGAAACAAGCTATATGTCAACACTCAACAGTCAATCTGGGGGTGATGCCCAGAAAAATTAAGATGAAATCCCGCTATTCGCGACGTATATAAAATACAACATAAAAGTCGGAGGAAATAAAAGATTCATTTCATGAAAAATGCCGTAGCGAAAGTCAATTAAACCAAACCCACGTATGTAATTTTGAGCCGGTGCTACAACGGCTGTGGTCGTTGTGCTCACCGATGGTTGATAAACGTAACCGACACCTGACATAAGAGAATGTTAGTTGAAGTTCAATAAATGAACTGAAATATCTAGATTAGCATTTTTTTCTATCTATTGCGAACATTGTGGTGAAACAAAATTCCAACTATTTTTTCAAATTCCGATCTCACTGACCTAAACCATACAATTTTCCTACTTGAAGCTATTCATATTTCAAGGGGTGACCAGAACTTCCATCCTAAAGAGACATTATTTTCCTATATATATATATATATTCTCGTTTTGTTTCTGTCACTTCCGTCGGGTATAAATACAGTTTGAAAAGATCAAAAGAACAGCAAAGAGTCAAGAAATCAAAGTTCGGTTACTCACAGAAAATACATAAAGCCACAAACTTGTCACATCCGAAGACTGACTCCACGTATTTATATGAGTCGGACTCAAACTCAGTGCGTTCATGCCTAGATCATCATGATCAAACTCGATATCGGCCAGCCGTTGTTGTTGTTGCAGCAGCAGCTGCTGTTGTTGTTGTTGCAGCAGCTGTTGTTGTTGCTGGCTGTCGACGATGCTGTTATGATGCATCGCCGCGGCGTCGAACTGTTGCTGAAAATTGGGACTTGAAATATCGACAGCTGTATCAAAAAGCGTTGAAAATATATTCACTACTATCATAATAACATCACAAAGATCCAAGACTGAATAATAATGTAATGGTCATAGTAACATAACGTCTATTACGAAGACGAAGTAAAGTAAAAAATCCGCTATTCCTCAGTAAAAAATTTACTATGTCTTGCTAAACAATATTTGAAAAAATGCAATCTTTGAAGGTGCAATTAAACAGTTTCTCACTTCCTATTTAGCAGAAAATAAAGATTTTTTAACCACCCCTCCTACATTGGTAAAAAAACTATGGTATATATATTTATTTTGTATGATACCTGCAAATGGTTAGACTGTTGTTGATCACTGACTGAAGTTGTGGTCAATTGGCTATTGTGATTGGCCGGCGAAGTGGTGGGCGAGACTGTCGTTGGCTTTGAATCGTTGCCTGAAAAATTACATATAGTCTCTATTTATCAAAAAATATTAACTTGAAGCAACTCATAACTTCAACTTACACAGTTTTGAAGTATTCAATAAATAAAAAGTCACAACTTGAAGTGACCATGATTTCACATTTAACTCACTCCCATAAGCATGTCCAAAACGGGACAAAAACTTGAATCAAAAATAGCGACCATTCCAGTGACCAGGGTACATTTTCAAGTGGTAGGCCACCCTTGAAGATGTAACATGCAGGTAGCAACAGAGACCACTTACATCATTGATCACTAAAACCAACCAAGGGATGTCATAAGCTTATCCGACCCGGCGGCCATTCGCCGTGCCCGAGTGAGTGCCTGCAGCTGATCGGGCGATAGCACGCGATTCTATAAATGAATAAAGATAATGATGTACAGAATATCAAAAAATGAAAACAAAAATATGAAACAAAAACATTAGGTATGAACTTACCAAGTATTAATCACATAACTTTCTTATATTAACTTGAAACTAGGAATACCTGTTTGATGCGAGTGAAGACGAGCGGTGCCACACTGTGCTCGTTATTCGAGTTGGAGCCACTGCTGCTGACACTACTGCCGCCCGAAAAATCATCTATAAGAAGAAGAACAATTATTTTCAAACCATGTATTTTATTTTCCTGGCATTTCAAACTCAAATTCCTTCAATCGAATATAACGTTCCCGCAATAGATGGTAAATTAAACAATGTGTTCCCGAAAAAAAAATGACAAGTTCCTGAGAAAAGTTGATCGGCCTCAATTCAATTTACAATATTTTCCATAAATAGAATAAAATATATAAATAAATCCTAATTCAATTATTAAAAAAATCGACTAACTTTTATGCAGCTCTACTCTGCGCGTGACCGTTGTGTGCTGCGTGTCCGAATTGGGCATGTTGGCTGAGATGAGAAGACGCCGAAACCAAGCGACCAACCGACAATGACGATAATCCGTCTAATCCCTTTACTTTTATATGGAAATTTTGTTGCTTCAACGCTGATTGGTTCTACAAATTAAATTCAAAAACAATCTCTATGCTGATTCGCTGATCAGTTTAAATTCAAATTTAAATAACCGTCATAAGCAGCAACCACTGCAACTACCGTAACCCAGAATGAAACATTAGGTTGTGCAACGGACTTTGAACGTGCATTTTCCATGTGCATTTTCGACGGCGTTTTAATTGATTTTTAATTAAATAAAAAGTGGGAAAATGTCGGGAAAACTGCGTATATTGGTCGGCTGCAAGCGCGCTATCGATTATGCCGTAAAGGTCGGTTTAAAATTGAAAATTCAATGATTTATCGAGTTTTTAGATTTTTGCCTGAAATTATGACGATGTCAAGATAGGTCATGTTTACATTTGTTTCAGCTTTTTATATAAGGTTTTGGTGGGTCAAAATGTCCGAATTGTATTCCACGTTCTTCATAGCTCAGTTTGTATTGTATTTCGCACATGAATTCTGTAATTTATGGCTTCTAATCTTGTTTCAAGATGTGTTAACCATATAAAACTTGCTTTTTTGTCGTTGCTCTGTTATTTATCGAAGCATGAATCATGCAAGTTCTGTTTACAATAAACCCAACTGATTCAGGTTCGTGTCCGGCCCGACAACAAGGGCGTAGTAACTCAAAATGTGAAGCATTCAATGAATCCGTTCGATGAGATCGCATTGGAGGAGGCTGTTCGGTTGAAGGAGAAGAAGTTGGCTGCCGAGGTGACTGCTTTCTCGGCCGGACCCGATAAATGCCAGGTTCGTGAATACTAATAAGTTTTTAATTTATATCAACCATCTGTCAAATGTTCAAAGCGCCGGCCTCCAAGCGAATGGTCCTGGTTCGAGTCCCGGGTCGAGACACAGTGCACTCAAAAACTTTGGTGATGATCAGTGAGTGTCACATGTAAATAGGGCGATCGTTATATCTTTATATTTGCGGTTTTGTAGCCAAAATTGCTACTATGGCATAACAACTGAATTTCGATTTTGTGTTCTGTAAAGATAGAACCTTTCTTCAAAGTTGTTTTCTGTATATTCATTTTTATGACAACCTTATTTATTTAGTGGGTCGATCTTGTTAACTCATTAAGCAGACTCAACGAAATATTAATTTTTTATTTAAATCATGTTATGAAACGAAAATTTTTAACTTTTTTCAGGAGGTGCTCCGTACGGCATTGGCGATGGGCGCCGATAAAGCCGTACATGTGAATGTGACCGATAAAGACTACGAACAGATGACGCCTTTACACGTGGCCAAGATCATGGCCAAATACGTCAAAGATGAGAAGTTTGACGTCGTCATACTCGGCAAACAGGTAGGTGTGCTCAGAGGACTGCGTCATTTAAAGAGAAAGAAATTTACTTTCCGCCTTCCGGTGAATCCCTAAATTTGTCCATGAATTCACAACAATAAATGTAAATAAAATTAAATACCCCGTTTTTCTCTTTTAATGTTTTTTTTTACAAATCTATCAATTACAAATTTATTTTACAAATCTTGTTGCTTGTTGCTAATCAACTGATCATCGAAGTATACTAGTAAATAAAAACCAAAAAGTTCATGATAGAACACCTGTCGACCGGATGATTAACCAGTAGAAATTTCAACGTTATTGACTTTGTCTGAATTTTTTGGCTTGATTAGTTAATGAAAAAAGTTATGCTGAATATTTTTTTATATTTTTATTGATTTGACTGAATATATTTGTTCGATTAGTTAATGGAAAAAACTTATATTTATGCTGAATGTTTTCCTTATCTTTTTTTATTTTTTTCTTCAGGCCATCGACGACGATGCGGGTCACACGGGCCAGCTATTGGCCGGTCTGCTCGACTGCTCGCAGGTCACACAGATCAGCAAGATTGAGCAGGATGGCGACAAATTCAAAGGTTTACATAGATGTCAATCAAATCATTTTTTTTAATTTGTGTGGTCAGTTTTTCATTTAAAAAAAACTCTTGAGCTTCTGTGCCACGCAACGTGATAAAATAAGACAACTAGTTGAACAAGTGACTCAACCTGACCACTTGGTATATGCACTTGTTACTCTTCATCATAACTTTCTTCATAATTAAATATGAGTTGCAACGTTCAAATATTCAAATAATGTATTTTTAAGTCAGTTTTGGAATTCAATTTCCAGTTACCCGCGAAGTGGATGGTGGTTTGGAGACGGTCAAAGTCAAGCTTCCAACGGTGCTCACCGCTGATCTGCGACTGAACGAGCCCCGATATGCAACACTGCCTAATATTATGGTTTGTCATCAGAATAGTTCATCTTCGTGTTAAAAAATGCATTGCAGTTGCTGAATACTAAACTTCGAATCGATCGTCACCGATTTTTCAGCTACGTATAGCGTGAAATAATTAAAAAGCGTTTATTGCATCGAAATCGAGGAAAAACTGACACCAACGAAACATTTTTTGTGGGAACGGTAATTCATTTTATACTTTATAGTTATGTTTTTGTTCGTGTCGATGAAATTTGAGAAACAAATATTCGATCAGGCAAAAAGGCGATCTATCAAAATAATTGTTTCAAATGACAAAATGTTTTATAGGAAGAAAATATTTTAACGTTACGAATTCCAACTTGTGTTAGCCATTGAAAGTGATTCATTCTGGCACCATTTCTTACCAGTTTCTTCATGATATTGATCGGTGAATTGATATTTTGTTTTCAGAAAGCCCGCAAGAAGCCGCTGGACAAAAAGACGGTCAAAGACTTCGGAGTGGATATAGCCGGATCGAATCAACTTATCGTAGAGCACGTCTCAGAACCACCAACTCGTCAAGCCGGTGTGATCGTTGAAAATGTGGACGCTTTGATGGCGAAGTTGAAGGAGCTCGGCCATCTGCATAAGTGATTTATTTGTATCTGGTTTTCTTAAATTTTTTCGAACTTCACTGCGAAATCACCATTAGAAGTTTTTCCTCACGGAAATCTGGTTAAATCTTGTTCGTTTCGTTTTCGTATTGAATAATGGCTTTATTTTGTGAACGTTTTGCTGGTCCTTGGACATCAGGGAGTCGTGCAGTCTAGTTTATAGTACCTGATTGTTCAGTTGCGATGACAGTGTAGTTCGAAAAATATCTTTGTACATTATGTTTTTTCATCTTCACTCGCCTGCGAAGTTTTAGTCATGGGGACAAGATTTATTAAATATTTTGATGTTTTGCTCAGTCCAGTATTCAAGTGGTTTGTCTGTGTTTATTTGCCGTTCCCACTTGTGAGAATGCTAGTGCTAGATGTATGTATTTAGTAGTTATACCGGTATAATTGTAATTAAAGAATAACTAACGTTTCTGTACTTATTTTCGTCGAAACAAAACGTGTAATTCGGTGTTCATATATTTTTATTATCGTGTGATTTCTGATGATTCCTTGTTCTGCGCGTATAAATTCCGAAATGAAAATATTATTTATCGTGCAGGTAATGATGGGATCATGTTTTATATTTGTGTTTGCCGTTATTTAACATCGGCGGTTCGTCTTGTATAAGCGACCAATCTCATTTTATGGTTATTTCATTGTGTGTTTATTTCATTATTTAATATATTATTTGCTCTGATATTGTTGCTATTTCCACGAACCAGTTCTATCTTCGATCAAATCAAGTTCGGTTTGACAGCCGGTTTTCACGCCGTTTGATATAATATTTCAATTTCACTGACACCACCCACTCCACCATTTATATCTTTATTCCAGCATTCCCAGTACCAGATATGCGCTTCCTGATTGCATTAGTCGCTCTCGTGGCCTGCGCCTTTTCGCAGGATATTCATGAACTCGGCTCGGCCCGCATCATTGCCAGCAAATTCATGTTGAGCCAGTACGCCGTGGAGAACAAAGACTTCATCGTCGAGTACAAGCTCTACAACGTTGGCGATAAGGTTCGGTTTGGTTTCATTCTTAATCATCATGATTGGTTTTTAGTGTTTTTTTCAGTTTTCATGCATACTTTCTTTGATCTGCCACTAAACTTCCATCCAGCGTATCATTTCGGTGTTGTATTAGATGATTAACACTTGAAATTTATAGATGTATGTTCTGTTGGCACTAGAAGCTGTCATAGCCCCTCAATCTGGGCTTGACATTTTTCATTCCGATTGCACGTTATGAATGTGGATTTCTTAAGCTACCCTTTCTTCCAGAAACGAGCTTATGTGTTTTTCAAGTTAAGCTAATTTTTTTGTTTCTTTAACAATATTAGATTTCTTGTTATTTATTATTATTAATGTGTTTTCTATAATTTTAGCCCGCCCTGAAAGTCAGTCTGGATGACCGCGCCAACTTCCCGTCAGCCCACTTTGAAGTTGTCCAGGGCCAACTTTTCGTTAGTTTACTATTTCTTTTATAAATTAGAAAAATATCATTGCGTTTTATTACACAAAATTTATTATTATTACTTCATTTATTTATTATCGCATGTGTGCGGCAGAGTTTTTATGGATAAAAATGACGATAATATGACTTGCACTGCTCTTAGCTTTCTGATAGAGAGCACGATTGATATCAACTTCTGTACCCTATAACTGAAATCATAGTGTAGATGTTTTGATAGACCTGTTGATGCACCAACTATTTTAAATGAAGGCAGTATAATAAAATTTTATAATTAATAATTTAGTTTAAATTAGATTATTTTAATCACACATTTAATTTTCAGGTTCGTTGGGATCGTATCTCATCCGGCTCTAACATCACCCACGCCGTTGTGCTGAAGCCACTGACCCCTGGTGCCTTGAACTACACCAGTGCCGTCATTTCGTACATTCCCAATGAAGATGTCAGCGAGCCCCGTTATGCCACCACCACAGCGCCGGGAGAAGGTTGGACTGGCGTTGCCGAGTGGCTAAGAATCCAGACTTACGTTCTTGTGGTCGTGGGTGCGACTCTTGACTCAAATGAAAAATCAAGTTCAGCATGCGGCAATAGCAAAGTTGAATACAAATTCACGCGTTTTTATAGTGACATAACGGTCATCTTATTTACATTTGACAATCACTGGTCACTCACTAACGACGTTCTTGAATACTCTCTGTCTCTACCAAGCATTGCAACCTGGACGTGCCAAACGTTTTTAAAGAAACCAGGGACAAGAAAAAAAGACCTGTGAATTGGTCACTCACAAAGTTTTTGTAGCTTCCTAAATATGAAACTGCAGTACATAATTCCATCGCGAATCGCGATCACAATGTTGCTCTTCATTAGTTAAAGAAAAAAGTTTCGAACCCTCGCTTTTTGCCCCAGCAGTCTAACCACCTAACCACTACACTATCGGATTGCAAGCTACATCTGCCGTGAACGCGACTATGATTGCAAACTGCTTATTCATATTTTTCTGAATTTCTAAGATAGGATACGGTTCTTAATTCACTAATCATCATGTTGCTCTTTATTAGTTGAAGAAAAAAGTTTCGAACCCTCGATCCTTGCTTCAGCAGTCTAAAGTCTAACCACCTAACCACTGCATTATCGGATTGCAGGCTACGTCTACCTACCGTGACAGCGAACTGCTTATTTATATTTTCCTGGATTTCGAAGATAGGATACAGTTCTTATTTCACTAATCATCATGATACACGTCCTTAATTAGTTAAAGAAAAAAAATTCGAACCCACGCCCATGACCCTTGCCCCAGCAGTCTAACCACCTAACCACTACACCATTGGATTGCAGGCTACATCTACCGTGAACGCGACTATGATCGCAAGTTCTCGCCGCACTATAGCGACTGGGCCGTCTTCGTGACGATGGCGTTGGCCTGCATCGGACTGCCCGGTCTGCTCTGGTTCAAGACCTACAAACAATACGATGTGGATACCAAGAAGAAGTACTGAACATTGAGGGTGTTATAGCATCCACATTTGATTACGAGACTAGAACTGAACTCGGGCCTTTGTAGTACAACTTTACTTGGCATAACAAAATGGTGGATTACGGGCAGAAATACACGCTGCTATCCGAGATCATCCCAAGTGAGGTTTTACAGAAATTTTGTTTAGGGAAAAGTCCATTTATTATTGGCAAAATGTAAGTTTAGACTCGTAATCAATTGAGAATGCTAAAAAAGAATATGCTGAGTTTGGATTGAAAATATAGTACTTACTTTTATATTGTGAGAGTAAAAAGAGTATTGTAGGGTTGAGAATATAGAACTAACTAGGTATTTAGTATATGCAGAGTTTGTAAATAAAATGAGTGTAGTGTAGGAGTCATTTTTTCTTTCCAAACTCGAGTTATATGGTTTAAATGGTGAACTAGGAATAAGTGTCAAGTCGGGTTTGATTCGCTCACGGATTAGACCTGAATGTTTATAAGAGATAATGCGCTGTTTTCAAGTTCATTCATTTTGATGAGGTCAAAGAGATGATGCATTTTGGCTCAATACCTGACAAGGATACCGTGTAATGTATACATTACAAATGATTTCACATAACGGGAATTTTTTTATCTTATCTTCCTTCCATCACTGTATTTATTATTGATTTTCGTCGTTTTTTGTTGTTGTTATTTTTCTTTGTTATTCCTTATTGTATTTCAAAATTCTACTGTAACATTTCGTGCATGTACTGTTGTGTTTTATTTAATTCCGCTAAGCTGCCCACTGTGAGATGAGATAATAATACTAAAGATATAACGAATATTTATCGTAATATGTATTTTACTCAATTTTATTTATTTATATTATACCAAAAAAAACATTATTGTGAAATTCGTGAATAAAATCTAAATATGACATTTAGATGGTGTTGATTCAATCTCGCTGGGGTTGCTCCCTGGACTCCTTATTTTCGCTAACAATGAAAAATCACAATTATGAATAATTTCCTTACATTGGAAAATCGAAAACCCTTTTTTTTCAGAAGTTGGGTGTAGGGTTTTTATTAGTAAGAATTATGAAACTGGTCGCCAGTCGCTGTAATCTTCCCACTGAACAGTTTACTACCTCAAGATTTTAGACAAAAAGCTAAATTTCAGCTGGGGGGACTACATAGAGAGAATTCCAGCCGTCATGAAGATAGAAAACAATCAATAGAAGTGAGGGTAACTTCTTCGGACGTCGATATAGTTTCATTAGAAAACAATCAATAGAACTTGAGGTAACTTCTTCGGACGACGATATAGTTTCATTAGAAAACAATCAATAGAACTTGAGGTAACTTCTTCGGACGTCGATATAGTTTCATTAGAAAACAATCAATAGAACTTGAGGTAACTTCTTCGGACGACGATATAGTTTCATTAGAAAACAATCAATAGAACTTGAGGTAACTTCTTCGGACGTCGATATAGTTTCATTAGAAAACAATCAATAGAACTTGAGGTAACTTCTTCGGACGACGATATAGTTTCATTAGAAAACAATCAATAGAACTTGAGGTAACTTCTTCGGACGTCGATATTGTTTCATTTGGTTGATTAAATCAACCGATTTCCCGTGGTCAATGCAGACGGCAAACGTTATGTTTTCCTCATTTTTGTTGCAGATCACGTGAAATCTCCTCCAATGTCCCATCGTCATAACGCTCGTTCGTCGCGTGGCTGGGAAAGCACATCGGGTTCAAATGCGAATGTGGTCGAGGTGAAACAACTTAGTGTGCCACCTTCACAATCTGCCGGTTATTAAAGGATTTCAAGTGCAGATGAAACGTGTCTAATGTCGAGTCGTGTCGGGCTTATCATTCACTCCAGGGTATTTTTCAAACCCTCCACAGAGCCAAAAAGCCGCAAAAAAGTTTTTGAAAAGGACTTATGTTGTTAGAAATGTATCTTTCATAGTGATAGGTACTTTTGTGTATCTTTCGTTGCATTGCAACGTTAGACATATTGAACAGAAATTCACTGGTCCAAACACCAATTATTAATGAATTTTCTACCAAATAACCGGAAATAAAAAACAATTGACATAATTTTTTCCTTTTTTTAACATACCCTGAACCTAATGTATAATTATGAATCAAACATATTTTATGACTCAATCCTACTGGAAATAGACATACTTTATTTGACATTTTGATAATTTATATATTTTATTTGACATACTCTGATTCACTTCAAAATATTTGATATATAATAGCATCCTAGATCATACTCTGTAATTCAGATTCGGATTCTTCATCCGTGCTTCGTCGCAGCTTCGACAGTCTACCAACGAGTCATACGTCGAGGAAACCGTCACCGAATTCGACCGTCAGGTTTGTACAAAAGATTGATTCATAAATTGATTTATGACTCGGAGTTGTTGACACATAAGCTTAAGCAAGTTTCCATTGTGATATACTCCATCCGCTAGCTTATAAACAGCAACATGCCCCTATCATTTACAAAATATTAAGTGTTATAAAAAGTATACAACGGGACCTGTCAAAATTATAAATGTCTCCAACACTGGGTAGTGTAGATCATACATTTCGTAAATAGCGTTTTGCAAAATTCTCCTGATTTTCAGCAGTCGCCCGCCGCTTCAAGAGCAACATCAACAACAACATCAACCACATCAACAACAACAACAACAACATCAAGCACAACAACAACAACATGCGAAACGTCTGCCTGAACCGCCTAAGGATGTTGAACCGTTTCGACCGCAGAAATCTGTGGCGGCGCAGGATGTCCGTCCGAGTCAAGGTTGATGTTGTTGTTGTTGTTGTTGTTGTTGGTGCTGTTGTTGTTGTTGTTGTTGTTGCTTTTGTTTGTGTTGCTGTTGTTATTGTTGCTGTTGTTGTTGATGATGATTATGTTGTATGTATGGCAGTTTTTTGTTATTGCTCTTTATATTGTTAAACTGAGCATAAAGCTTGCAAATAATGTTGTTTTTGTCAATTTATATTTTTTGTAGATGTTCGTGTGAGTCAAGGTCAGTTTCGCCCGGTGCCAGTAGTTCAGCAGCCAAATGTGTGGCAAACTAAAAATTCCTCGCAAGACATCAGCCAGCAGCCGGTTGGTGTGATAGCTGTTAGTTATCACTGAGTCACTTGTGTGAGAAAATCTTGTACTTTTCTTCCATTACCCTTTTTATGCATAGATGTCGGCAGATGAAGATTGCTTTCTGAATCATTTCTCAGGCTCGAGTGCTGCCTTGTTTCATGGAAATGTTTTTATTACAGGACAATGTCTTCCGTACACCGGCACCCGTCACTCAACGTCAGTCATCCGGTGATCGTAATGTACAGCCGGTTGGGTTTTGGCGCGCCGTTAAATTTAAAACGATTTTTTCGCCATTCAAATTTTCGATTATCTTATAATATAGCTTGGTCAGGGTTTTCTTGCTATCAAACGTTTGTTTAGCGGGTCGGTTACGCACGTTTGCAATGAATCCATATCCATAACAGATAACACTTCGTTTGTGGTCCAATCGCTACGTGGAAAATATATACCCATGAAAAATATTTAAATTGTCGCATTTTTGAAAGTGCGCCAAAACAACTTTGAATTTAAACTGCGTGCAAAATGTTATTTTTTAATCAAGAAACCCTTGATAGGCATAGGCTACACTTAATTCTTGGATAATACGCAACCGAAGTGATTTTTTCAATGTATTTAAATGTTTTTTTATTGTTTATTTTTAATAAAAAAATATTTTTCTGTGTGCCTATGTGGGATATTTTCTCAAGAATAGTATTAAGCATTTTTTTGTAGGTCCGTCGTTCAACCGAAGATCGGAGTCGCACGTCATCGGTCACGTCCCAGCAGTCCGACCCGCAGTCGCAGTCTCGTGACTTCAACAACGCAGGTCGCACCAAAAGGTTAACAAGAAAAGTCGCAGTTTTTTCACATCAATATTGAATTGATTGTTGAAACAGTTCAACCGTGTACCTTTCTAAAAGACCTGCCAATATATGTACATAAGTACGTATAACCTGCTCGGGTTTGGCAGTTATATTTTTTACCCAACATATTTTATCTGAATCTGCTCATCAGTTGAACTGCCAAAGCCTAACCATTAAAATCAGCCTAACGATTCTTTATAGGTGTGATAACAACAACCGTGAGTATAGCTACAACGACAGTTATGACAGCAGACGTGGTAAAGTGGAGATGAACCCGCAGTTCGTGAAGCTTATGGTTGGTTGTTCTTGTTGTTGTTGCTGATGTTGCTGCTGTGGACGTGGTTGTTGTTTTTGTTTTTGTTGTTGTTGTTGTTGTTGTTGTTGTTGTTGTTGCTGTGGACGTGGTGGTGGTGGTTGTTCGGTGTTGATGGCGAAAATGCTGTTTTTCAAGCTATTGCTAGTTGCTACTGTTAGTAGTAGTCAGTTATTTCAAAGTTTTTATTGCAGTGTTATTAGCAATGTTGTTGTTGTTGTTTAACATGATTTTTTTTACAGGATACATTGGAAGCGAACGATATAAAAATGACGGCTAAATGGACTTCGCTTGTCAACAGTCGGATGCTGGATGATTTCGGTGCGTTAAAGTCAGGCTTCATAGAAAATGTGTAGGGAATTTCCACAGAAATAAACACCGTTTTCTAATGTCCATCATGTAACATGTAAATCAAGTTCTAACATGTAAATCAAGTCAAATGATTTGTATTGAATAACTGTGAGAAAAAGGTCAATTTTAGGTTTCCACATAACTCTTCATTCTCAAACAAAATATTGCATTATGTATTATTTATCTAACGAATGAATTCCGAACAAATTCATAAAATGAAATTTTATCAGTTTTTTGTGTAATAATATTTTTTTACTCAGACGACTACCTGAATTGGCCACGATTTCGTCCGGGCGATCGAATCTGGTTGGATACGTCCAAACACGTGGATGATAACACCATGATGCTGGCGGGACAACTCGGGTCCATCAGGGAAAGTACACTGGTCGAACAGGGTTAGTTATAGTTTGTTCAAGTTATCTTGTCATTATATTGAAAAATATTTCGATGGACCCGTTACCAATTCTTCAGTGAACTAAGCTCAACTTTTGTCTGTTGTTCAAATGTCAAATAAACGATACTTTCTTTCTTAAAATTTGAAACGCGCGCCAAAAGCAGATTTGAATTTAAACTGCGCGCCAAAACCATTTTGAGTAACAAGAAACCCTGGATAGGCAGATATACTGGCCGTCGGATTCTGGTCGAAAATGAATTGCTGTTTTAACACCAATCTGATATGGTATTACGTATTAGTGTGCTTTGATGGCTTCAGTTAATATAGAAGTTCAAGAAAAAAAATGTTTGAAAATTATTAACGTCCTCACATTGCAGAAGCCCGAAAATCGCAGCAGCCGCGCCACGATCGGCGACCGGGTGGGGGATTCGGGGGCGGTGGTGGTGGTGGTGGATTCGGGGGTCACGATACCATACAGCCGGTTACGGTATGTTATAAAGCTGGTATGTTGTTTCTGCGAGAAAAATTATTGCGACAAATGTCTCATAATGAAACATCAGACAATCAGTGTTAACACGCACATCAATCATCATCACTTCATGCTATACTGTGTTTTAACTATGCTGTCAACTGATGTGTGATGTTTCATTATCAGACGTTTTGGGCAATGTTTTTGCTGGCAGAAACAACATACGGGCTGGGCTTTATGTACATTTGAAGACATCGAGCAGTCTAACCCACAAAAGATGACCATCTGAATTTCACTTGAATAACTTTATCAACAGTTTTGTATGAACTTGGTGTACGAGTGAAAAAAAGCTGAGTCTGTACTTTATTGCCACACCATAACACTTTTGACTGATTATTTAAGCTGGCTCACAGTATCTTGTTATTAGAAATTAGGTCTGTGGACACTTTCGCACATTGCGATAAGTTAAAAACGTAATATTTGTTGTTTTTCCAGTTTCCAAACGTGCTGTAACAATGCTTTTTTCTTGAAAATTTCGAAAGCCGGATTTGAATTCAAACTGCGTGCCTAAGCTTTCTGATTATCAAAAACCCTATATAAGCTATATGGAATTGAGTATCCCAGGACTCTCTAGATGACTCTCACTCAGTGCGACTCTTCATACTCGTCTAACGCAATAGCACATATTTCAGTCGCACTCGCACAAGTTGAACACGTCCGCCTCAAATGACTCGCAACGAGCGAAACCGAGTCATTCTGTTGATCGCTCTTTCGACTCTTCTGACCGCAGGCCGCCGCCGAGAAATCAGACTGCGGCCTCGGAGCGCAGCGCAAGTCATAAAGAGCCACAGTATGATCGCAGTGGTGCGGGCAGTTTCAACGAGTCACAATATGACAGGTACTCGGATAAAGTTGGTCATAAAAAATATTGAATTTTTTTTTTCGTATCGTTGAATTTTACTAAGTGGTAGCTATTACAATAAGCCTGTTAAGGTTGATGGGGAGAGTTCAAAATTGTTGGATTCTTAGTATGATTGTCCTGTGTTTTGTGTTTATCGTTTCGTCATATGTTTGTTCCAAACGAACTGTTACGAGCGGAAGGAAAATCAGGGTGAAATTATGTCATCAACTCAGCGCAGTAAAAAATAAGTATAGCCCCGTTCTCAGGTTTATTTGAAAAATCTTTTTTCACTTATTTCTTGTGGCTTACATTCAGTGCACGTGGAAAAGTTTTACAGCGTAATAAAGGGAAAGCACAGGAAGAACCAAATAAGGTCCATACAGGTCATGAAAAAGTCAAGCCCAGCAAACGGAGGAATAGGGCGAGAAAGCTGGTAGGTACATGGAAATTGGCCCGCATTCGATATTAGCTACCTAATGTAATTTCACTATTGAACAAAGTTCTTCTGATTGAGTGGTGAACTAGGAAATGGAATAAAATCTAAAATAAAACAATCTAAATTTAGATTTATCATTGAATAAAATACAATTATTCCAGAATTGAAATCAGTTTCAGACCCCGTCGTCCACGGCCAATGCTTGGGATCGTCGTAGCACGATCGCAGATCGAGATCGACCATCGGATCGGATCGACGATCAGCCACCATCACGACGTACGGCACTCACTCATTCACTAACTCACGTCCTCACTCATTCACTCACTAACTCACTCACACACTCTCTCACTCACTCACTAACTCACTCACAAACTCACTCACTCACTCACTCCATCACGCACACATTCACTCACTCACTCACTCACACACTCACTCACTCAGACCATCATCATTTCACGATTGCAGATCGACCATCGGATCGGCTCGACGATCAGCCACCATCACGACGTACCACGGCACCCCATTCGGTGAATGTCGACCCCGATCGTGGCGGATCGAATCGTAAAGTTGGTTCATTATTCCATGGTTTTTACATTAGCCTTCTTAATGTAGTTATTTTATGGCTTTCTTTTAAAATCGACGTTTTTCACTATTATAATCGACAATCACTCACTCACCCACTAACTTCTCACAAACTCACTCACTCACTCTCATTCACTCACTCACTCACTCACTCGCTCGCTCACTCACTCACTCACATTCACTCACACATTCACATTCACTCACTCACTCACTCACATTCACTGACACATTCATTGCAGACTCTGCCAAGTGTACCATCCGCTTCTGGTTCGTATCCGGCACCGCCCGTCCCCGAACATCGTAGAGTGCCGTCCAAACATGACGATCGGCTCAGTGAACAGGTGAGGATAATCCCCTTTTATTATTAGACATGACCAGAGAGTTGAATAAACTGACGGGCAATGGCAGTAGTCCCAGAGAACTAGCGGACGAGGGAAGAACGAAAAAGTGGAATTCCTCCATCTTTGACATTTCAGGAAAGTTTAATTTGTTGCCCAAGGTGTGGGTAAGATAACATATTTTTAACCAATTTCCCCCTCTCTGGAGAAATTGCCATCCCTGGAAATGGAGGTTTGGCTCGTCCGCCACTGCCCCAGAGCAACGCATCAGCATCTGTGTCTCAAGTCTAGTTTTGAACCAGGACCACCAGTTTCCGAGGCTGTCGCCTTACGCACTAGACTAGACAGGTGACAAAATTATAAATGTCTTTCTTCCAGCCCCCCGTGGATCGGACCATGAAACCGTTTACGTTTGCGGCCGCCGTCAAGCCGTCGGCCACGACGGTCGGCGATCGTGACGGTGACGACGATGTCGATGGTGGTGGCAGTGATTTCGTGATGGTGTTTGGGGAGCCCGTCGATCTGTCGCAGTATTCAAGGGAAGGATTCGAGAATCGGGCCGATTTTAGAAAAGCGTTGCTTAAGCTGACGGTCAGTCACAGATTCAGCTTATTAGTCCATCGGTGAATCAGTCAGTTAACAGGTCAATCAGTCAGGTAGTCTGTCAATCAGTCAGGTAGTCTGTCAATCAGTCAGTTAATCTGTCAATCAGTTGTTTAATCTGTCAATCAGACAGGTAGACTGTCAATCAGTCAGTTAATCTGTCAATCAGTCAGTTACGTCTGTCAATCAGTCAGTTACGTCTGTCAATCAGTCAGTTACGTCTGTCAATCAGTTGTTTAATCTGTCAATCAGTTGTTTAATCTATCAATCAGTTGTTTAATCTGTCAGTCAGTCAGTTAACAGGTCAATCAGTCAGTTAATATGCCAATCAGTCAGGTAGTCTTTCAATCAGTCAGTTAATCTGTCAATCAGTCAGTTAACATGTCAATCAGTCAGTTAATATGCCAATCAGTCAGGTAGTCTGTCAATCAGTCAGGTAGTCTGTCAGCCAGTCAGTTAATCTGTAAATCAGACAGGTAGACTGTCAATCAGTCAGTTAATCTATCAATCAGTCAGTTAATCTGTCAATCAGTCAGTTACGTCTGTCAATCAGTTGTTTAATCTGTCAATCAGTTGTTTAATCTATCAATCAGTTGTTTAATCTGTCAGTCAGTCAGTCAGTCAGTTAATAGGTCAATCAGTCAGTTAATATGCCAATCAGTCAGGTAGTCTGTCAATCAGTTAGTTAATCTGTCAATCAGTCAGTTAACATGTCAATCAGTCAGTTAATATGCCAATCAGTCAGGTAGTCTGTCAATCAGTAAGGTAGTCTGTCAATCAGTCAGGTAGTCTGTCAGTCAGTCAGACATTCTGTCAATCAGTCAGGTAGTCTGTCAATCAGTCAGGTAGTCTGTCAATCAGTCAGGTAGTCTGTCAATCATTAGTCACCAACGGATGCTGCCTGTTTATATGTAAAGCGGTTATGTTTGTTTGATGAACAGAAAACGTCTCTGCTTGTCACTCAATCATAGAATAGTCAATCAGTCAGGTAGTCTGTCATAGTTGATAAAAAATCGTTCAGTCGTTCCATCTTTTAAATAGTCAATCACCAGTCATCCTGTTCATCAGTCAGTCAATCAGTCATTCAGTCTGTCCGTCAGTTTGTCAATCACGAATTGTTTGTAATTCCAGGGTGTCGGTGATGATAATGAACAACAAGATGCGCCGTGCCCTCCTCCGGAACGTCGAACTTCTCCTCAATTAACTGGTTGGTCAGTCTGTCAACCTTTATACTGCTGCCTTAAATAGTTAGTCTGCCAGTTAGTTAGTCAGTCAATCAGTCAAATGTTCAGTCAGTCAGTCACTGGTCTGTCATTCCCAATCAAGTACGATTGTTTTATGTTTGTTTTTGTCTGCAGATGACCATCGTCAGTACCAAGAGTCCACACTGCCCCGTTCTCAACAACAGCAACAACAACAGCCACCTGAAGTCTCACCTAAACAGATTGAACTCTGGAACCAGGCGAAGCTTGAGACCGAACTTACCACGGCATCTGATGAAGATTGGCAAAAGGTGCCGACCACTGGCAGGAAGAAACACGCATCGGCCGATAAAAACCGACGCAGATAACTTATATCATGATTTTTTAGGTTATGCATTTTATCTTCAGTTCCCAATTAATAAAGCAATTTTTCAAATCAATTATGATTATAATTTTTTAATTAAATCATGGTTTATTTTTGATGTATTCGTATGTAGATGATAGTGGGGATTGGCAGGAGAAACGCCGGTTACAGGCAGGAAGGAATATGCATCTGCCGATGAAAACCGATGCGAATGAATTATATCATGTTTTTTTTGTTATGCATTTTATCTACAGTTACCCATTCTTCACACCATTTTCAATTTAATGATGAGCAATGTTTATTTTTCATCTGAGCTTTGCTTAAGTTCATAAAGCCCGTATGTGTTTTTCTTCAAGCAAGAGTATTCTTCTAAATGACTGATGATGAAACATTACTAACCTCAACCCAATTCAGTTGACCGTGAATGGGGTGATGATGATTGAAGTGCGTTTAACACAGTTTCTCTGATGTTTCATAATCAGTAATGTCGCTGTATGATTGTTTGTGGTTGCGGATATCAGACATGTACGTTGCTGTAACAGCGCTAAATGTTTGTGTTGCATCTTCTAACGCGTGTTGCATGCGCTGATGTTTGTAATAACATATAAATGTTGCACGTTTCTTCTTGTGCACTCGCGTACAAGAAAAGGTATTATTTAAGAAAAAATTCCCCTTCGTTTGGCAGTTTTGGAAAAAAATTAACTGCCTAAAAATTACTGATATTGTGTTTTCCCTACTTCTGAAATGTTAATGCGTTCTTCAGTGCACTCGTGTGCATTTGCATTTGCGAAACATTTACATGGCCTGCTGTGCTGTGAGATTGTGACTTTAATAAGAATTTATATTAACTGAATTTATTCGATGTAATGTAATTCACTTATCTTATGAGAATATATTAAACTTTTTGCTCGATGATAACAGCTTTAACAGCTAGTCGTTGTTTCATTTTTAGTCTTGAAATTTTTCCATAATCCAAATTTTGTGAACCTGTACTTCGATTTCTATGCGGATTAATAAAATTATATTTTTATGAATTTCCGTGGAGTTTTATGTTTTTTTATCATCATCCGCCAGTGGATTGGGCACTTCTTATGCTGGGATTGTTATTGAATTGTCTTCATACATAAATAACAATGTTTCTTTTTTTTAGTTTTTTACTGTGACGTTTTCTCGTTCTAACCTGTCAACTTTGTACAGGGTTTCGTGTGATCGAAAAAACCTCCAAAATCATAACGAGCGCCAAATTAATTTTTTATTCAAGTTATGCCCCAAAAGTAATAATCAGGTAAGTTTATAGATTTCTGACCTGACCTGCAATTACTTGAACCTGCAAATGAATGCGACTTGTCAAGTCAATGGCTGACGCCGCTATGTTAATCCTCTAAACTTCATAACAATTGAATCTCTATGTGACTCAATGATATGCTTCCGTTATTCTAATTTATTATTGTTGTTCTTCTTGTTCTAGATTTTCCCTGTCTCCAATAACTTCGACCTGTAAACTTATGTGACCTATGTACCCTAAGTCTAAGACAATTGCTGACGCTGAATCGAGTCCTAATTAAGTTGATCCACGCCAGACATCTA
>OZ038446.1:1630588-1653088 GCA_964036265.1 Daptonema setosum | reverse complement strand
TAACAGCTGTTTTTTTATTGTAGTTGTTTCAATAAAATTTCACTATACAAACAAGCTGATAGACTCCACGAAAATCCGCCATTCAATCAAGGTGATTAGTTAAAATAAATTAAATCACATATGTAATTAAGATGATCAACTAACAAAAGTCCAGTATTCGATTAAGGTGATACATTCATCGAAATTCCAATATCAAATTCATGTGATCAAATCGACAAAAATCTACTATTGAATTAAGGTGATCAGTGGAATTAAATTCAAATATTCAATTAAAGGGATTGAATCAGCGAAAATCCACTATTTAATTCAGGTGAGCAATTCAACAAAATTGGAATCAACGGAGGATGGTGACAGATGGTGTTTCGATGAGCAGATGATAGACAGTGAGCACTGTGCGGCTGTGTGCTATAAGGTGAGTGAGTGAGTGAGTGAGTGAGTGAGTGAGTGAGTGAGTGAAAGAGTAAGTTAGTTAAGATGTGAGAATTGTTTGATTGAGTGCCTGAGTGCAATCCCAAACAAAGGTTTGGTCTCCTTGATTGACCAACTGACTGACTTTCTGAAAGACATTTCAGTCAGTCAGCGCGTGTTCGGGTGGGCAGTCTGCTTTTGCTGAGGTTACGATCGCCCAACTACTGAAAGAAGCCCAGACGATTAATCTACTGCCGACTTGTGGTGTCGCGGAATGGGAAACCTTTGAAAAGCGCAACGTCAAACCATTCTGATCTTAGATTTATTCGTGATTTCATGATGAGATTTTAAAGATTTCCCTTAATAATTAATTTTTTTTATTATTAATAAAATTCTAATCTGATTGCGACTGGAACATCGGAGGAGTATGATTGTTCTCGTTTGTACAGCATATCGGGGGTTTCTTAACCTTAACGGGGTAATTTGAGTTGATTATCGTGCAGTCAGTATAAAACATTAAAAAAATTCTGTAGAATGTGTATGAAACCCCGCCCGGTCGGAAAAAATATTGTTTTCAATAAAATGGTTGCGTAACTTTTGATTGTAAAATTTCGAAAATATACTGATTAAAACGACGCACACCGTTAGTTAATCCGATTCGTATTCACTAACTTATTAACCTTCAAAGTTAAGTTTTTTAGCTCACCCCGTATGTCAGTCATTCGATGAGTCAGTGAATCGATCAGTTTGGCAGACCATCTGATAATAATAAACAAAATCAGATGAGTAAATGTATTGTTAGAAGAAGTAAACAATCACAAATGAATTACGTGCTAGCTATAAGCTTGAAAAAATTAGCTTCGGCATCATATAAATCAAATCTGAATCAAAAAAAAATCTGAATCAAAATTCATTTGTGAGAACGAACAACCTGGATGGTGTAGGAAAACATTCATTTCTGCATGATAACTCTGGTCTAACCTTCCAATTCAAAGAACAGTAATCACAAAAATTGCCGGAACACAAAAATCTGAGGTTAATCTCAGCATGCAATCATAAGTTATTACTAGTGAAACTAATCAGCGAAAAAATCATACACACTTGTATTCGCAAAAATGCAGTTCGGTACATACAGCCTATCCAGGGTTTCTTGTTAGCCAAAAAAAATTTT
The DNA here is from genome assembly GCA_964036265.1 of Daptonema setosum. Lineage (NCBI taxonomy): Eukaryota > Metazoa > Nematoda > Chromadorea > Monhysterida > Xyalidae > Daptonema > Daptonema setosum. The sequence continues at coordinate 1,651,509 of OZ038446.1, read as the reverse complement.
GGCGCGCGGTTTGAATTCGAATCTATTTTTTGGCGTGCTTTCAAAATCACATTAAAGATAATGTACGAAAACATCGCTAAATTCATTGCCTACTTTAGTAAACAAACCACAAATTTAATTGTCGATAACAAGAAACCCTGACCAAGCTATAATTACGTACTCTCTGTTTGGCAAGACATTACTGGTACTTTTTCTACTACTTTACAGCGTCAGCAAAATAATTTTTTACGGTCAGATGAAGCCGTTGGTTCACTATGTAAAAAGGTAAATATACGAACACAGGAGTAATGAAAGGTATAAAATCAGGGATTATGGGTTCAGCAAAATACATAAATTTATACGCACGCACGTTAGAAAAAATTCTAGTACCTTATAAAAAATACTATTAGAAGGTTGTTCTTTGAAAGAGAACTATTGGAAAACGGCAAAAACACAACTTCCTTTTCTTCAAATTTGGTCGAAACTCTCCATGTCCATGTATGTGTTGTTGGGCTGGTCATCCTGCAACATGTACATACGTACAGTAAGTGAGTGGTTGGGGCCAACTATCTATCAAAACCACTATATATCATAATAATTTTGTGCAACTATATATCAGATTTACCCCATGACCACTATCTATCAACCGCAGTAGACCACCATCTATCAGGACAACTATCTATCACCGGATATTTCTTATCACCACAATATATCATCACTACAAGTATATATCACCAGCATGTTATGTAACGGTATCCGTTTACACGCAGAACACATTTGTCATTAGTTGTTTCATGTTATTTCACATACCCCATGTACATGTTTACCATTACATAAGTACCATTCAAAATGTATGCCTTAATATGTAATATGTATGTATGTACAACCAATCCATATCGACTGACCGAGTCATCGGCTGACTGACTGACTGACATATTTAGGGACTGAATATTTGACTGACTCTGACATAAATGATATTAGAAGGGGGGGATCGGCAAAAAGATACCGTTTTATCTACACCTTAAGGAGCAAACTATATAGTAAGGAAATCAGGATATGCCTGATTGCCCGGCGTCAACCCGGCTGTTAGTTGAAAGGTTGGTTAGCCAACGTACACAGTATTTGATCGGTATTATTTATTAGTTTTAAACCACCAGTTCATACGAGCACAATACGACGGACATCAAATCATCATGGAATCGCGACATTATATTATCATCAATATTATCATTCAATACATTATCAAATATTATATAATTATTAATAAACTTCACTTTCAGATTCTTCAACAACACGACAACTTCCAACAATCAAATTAATAATTTCAGGAAAACCCAAAAACATCTGGTCGTCTTCTAGAAAATAACACATTTTCTAGTATGATAAGCTCACCTGATCATTGAATACAAAGGTACATACAGTGTCTTACGGTAATTACATAAACACACCTACATACAGGTGGTTACACCTACTACTCCCCCTTGGCCCATGGGGGTCCACGGCGAGGATGATGAACGAATAAAAGAGTGGTAAAAACGCAAATAGAGACATAAGCACACACAAAATATCACTTCTAAAGACAATCAACAGTATATCAGGTAGAAATTATAATCTAATAAAATGCTCACGGAATTTATATAGCATAGAATGAATCACCCTAATTACATAACTATTAATCACAACCCTGGAATATAAGTTTTACGATTATAAGCATAAGTTAAAAATACCAAGGCAACAACTCGGGGTGAAGTGAACTACGGTACAGGAAAGGGCTCCGAATCCTGCGCTTTCGGACAGTTGATGCTCAGATGACCCACCGTGTAACACGCGTGACACTTGCGCTTCTCCACCTGCACCGAACACGAACGTGCAAAATGTCCCTTGCACCCACACTTCTTACACACGATATCCTGCAACTCACCAATTGACAGACTGGGACAATCATGGAACCGATGACCATGCATAGAGCATTTACCACAGCTCCGTGAAATAACAGCCTTGTCCCGATACGGCTGACGCTGTCCATTACCGTTAACCCATGACCGATCTGGGTGCTTTGGCTTGCGATGCTTCACAGGTGACATGCTCGGCGGTCGACGATGTTTCTTCACTGCTGGTGAGTCACGAGATTCACGCTCAGGCGATGCACAACGACGACGTTTACACACAGTTGGCTGCAAAGACGAACTATTTGACTTTTTAACGGCTTGTTCGTATGAAGTCAAATCCAGGCCAGCCTCATTCACCAATCTGAGACGCCACAGCTTACATCCCGGCATTCCCAAAAGCACATCCTCACCCAGATTGCGCTTAATGTGAAATGACACCGTATGAGTTTCTGAACCCAAAGAAACATCAACTTCGCAGGTACCTTCACACCGAATGTCTTTCTGATTAACATCCATTAACGGCACATTACATGGCTTCACCACAGAGCATTTAGGTAGACCCTTCAAAAAACTCTCATCAATCAGATTAGCCAACGCTCCCGTATCTGCAGTAAAGCGCTCAGACGGTACATTAACACCATTAACAACAGCCGCAATCTTACTCGATCCTGTCGGCTTAACGGCCGCCAACACCGATTTAACTGGCAATCTGACAGAACTAATCATATTACCACGCCCAGTCGACTCCGGAACCTCTTTAGACTGTGTTTTAACTGACATGGCCTTCATTTCAGCGACCTGATCACGCAGCTCTGACAATACCTCATTCAAATCAGGCATAACTGAATCTTCTGGTCGTGACACGTTCGGTTCACCATGCATTATACTCTTAACATACTGTAGATGGTCCTGTTTAGACGAATGAACATGACCCGAGTTCACATCAGCGCTGGCAGGAGTACCCCAATCCTGTCTCGTGACATCATACGGAGACTGCTGGTAAGCCAAATGACCTGTTTGGTACCCTGAGTTGACCGGTGGAGCGCTAAATACACCCGTTGGACCATTATAACTGTCATGTCTGGCATCAGAATCTTCCACAGTCCACGGACAACGCGCTGCAATATGGCCCTCTTGACCACATGAATAACACTTGCCCGGACCCTGAGCACGAAAACTGGCCTGATGTCCATAACTAGCATGCTGACTGGCATCATACACACCCGCATGACGATCAAATTTAGGCTGCACCTGTCCACCATTAGGATACATTTTGTCAATCTCCTCCTCTTTGACAATCTCAGCCACCACACGATCAAAATCCAGCGTAGGATCTTGATCTGCCCTAGCCGCAATCCTCTTATATCTCACATTACTCAGACCATCCAACAGACGTCCAATTAAAACACCACGCCTATAAATTTCAGGACAGTCCAGACCGAACGGACAACTGGCCTTCAATCTGGCGGCGAACTCCCTGACCGACTCACTCTGTCGCTGCCTGCATGACTGAAACGCAATGACGCGTTCCGTGCACCGCTGCTGACTACCATACCGATTCATCAGCACGCGTACGGCTTCCTCCCAGCTAGGTTTGTTTACCATCTCCAAAAAGTCACGCCTAGCTCTGCCATGCAAACAACTGATCAAGTGCTCCAACTTGACACTGTCGTCCACATTAGCGTTTTCCAATCTGCTGGTTAGCGCCGAAAACCAACAATTAAACTCCCGTTCGTTTGAACCATCGAACCGGTCAAACGTTCCCATGCGCAACATTTGCTCCTGAGCCCGACGCTCACTCAACTCCGTGCGTTCAGCCATACGCTCACATAGCTTATCGACAACCTTTAGCACTGAAAGCTCCACAGTACTAGCATACTGACGAACACTAGGGCTGATTTCTGACGACTGACACCTGTCGCCTAAATGCTGCTGCGATACGGTATTATCACCATTAACACCGTTCGTTCCATGACTAAACACCGGTCCAGTATTGGCAACAAACTCGGCCAAAGACACTGGATGACGCTGCGGTGGCGCAACTTTGCCAACAGACTCGGACAAAGAAGCCTTCGGCGGCGTGTGTTGTTGAAACGCAACATTGCCAACAGACTCGGACAATATTGCAGACGGCCCTTGATGATTCAACGCACGTTTGCCACTAACACCGGGCAAAGGCGCGGACGGCTGTTGTTGTTGATGCGTAAAATTGCCACTAGCACCGGGCAAAATTACGGTCGGCTTTTGTTGTTGTTGCGTAACTTTACCACTAACACCGGGCAAAGTCACGGACGGATGTTGTTGTCGCATAGTAAAATTGCCACTAACACCGGGCAAAATTACGGATGGAAGATGTTGTTGTTTTGTAAAATTGCCACTAACACCGGACAAAATTACAGACGCCTTTTGTTGTTGTTTAGTAAAATTGCCACTAACACCGGGCGAAGTTACGGACGGCCCACGTTGAAACGACGTACCTTTGCCACTATCACCGGACAAAGATACGGGCGGCCCACGATGATGCGGCGCATCTTTGCCACTAACACCGGACAAAGATGCGGCGTTGCCACTAACACCGGACAACGGCTTAGCCAACTCACTAACTGATCTCACCTGGAAATTCTCCCTAACACAACCACCGGAGTCGGCTAACTGCAAGGGCATCACTCCTTGAGTCAGAGCACATGGACCGACCAAATTACTAAACTGCCCTAAATTATCTGAAGTTCCAACCGACTGCGACTGCATGGACCCGGATGCTCGTGGCTCACTCTCAAACAACGGCTTCAGACCTCTGTAGGTACCATCCGACGACTCCTCACCGTTGACTGAATCGGCTTCCGAGCGCTCGTACACCTGCACCATCGATGGATCCCAAGGTATTTCTGGAACTAGAGAAAATATGCGGTCCACAGTTATTATCATCCATTTAATAGATTCAGAATACATACCCTTCGTTGGCTCACGCGGCAACGACAAATAGGCCAATTGAGGGAGAAGTTTTGGCATCTCCTTCATTAATTTCACAGATTTGGCCATAAACGACTCATTAATATTACAGATCAGATAATCGCACCAATTATCCATAAACTCGCGATTTACCACACGAAAACCGAATTCAAAACTTGCCTCCATCATAAACCAACCGAAAAAAAAACACCAAAACTAATAAAAAAAATACCGAGTAACCCAACAAATAAAGTATACGTTTGGCTTTAAAAGTTTGAATCCAGGAGCGCCAGTAAGGAAATCAGGATATGCCTGATTGCCCGGCGTCAACCCGGCTGTTAGTTGAAAGGTTGGTTAGCCAACGTACACAGTATTTGATCGGTATTATTTATTAGTTTTAAACCACCAGTTCATACGAGCACAATACGACGGACATCAAATCATCATGGAATCGCGACATTATATTATCATCAATATTATCATTCAATACATTATCAAATATTATATAATTATTAATAAACTTCACTTTCAGATTCTTCAACAACACGACAACTTCCAACAATCAAATTAATAATTTCAGGAAAACCCAAAAACATCTGGTCGTCTTCTAGAATATAACACATTTTCTAGTATGATAAGCTCACCTGATCATTGAATACAAAGGTACATACAGTGTCTTACGGTAATTACATAAACACACCTACATACAGGTGGTTACACCTACTATATCTTTTAAGAACGCCAAAGAGTGGTGAATTCCACTTTTCCCACGCTGGTGCACTGGCGGACGAGTCAAACCTTCAAAGGGAGGGGAATCTTTCCAAAGAGGAGGGAATTCACATGAATTAGGCCATTTTGCCTACACCTTAGGGAACAAATTCTACTTTTTGATAATGCCAAAGAGGGGGGAATTCCACTTTTCCGTTCTTCCCTCGTCCGCTAGTGCGCTGGTGTACGTACAATATGTATATTGATCTTAAACTTGAAACAAAGAGCCATTGGTCCGCATTTAACGATAGTTTTCAACTGATAGATTTCGTTGCTTTAATATACTTTGTTTCCGTAAACATAATAAGTGAGTTGATCATTATGATAGTTGATACGATGGTTGAGGTCTGTCTTTGTGCTTCCTCAAGGTCGAACGCTTCAGAACGCCTAACCGTCCTTATTATGCAACCGTTCTCAACGAGGACCTAACATGGAAAATGAGTAAAAACAATACGGCGATGCCTGATAGAAGTCCCATAACAATCAAAGGAAGATAGTGTGACTCATATTATACAGTCATTTTATTTATATTTTATTTCACGATGCATTAATTGTTTACCGAGGGCGCGAATAAATGAATCAATTAATCGCTTTTGCGTTCATTTACAGTTCACATGACACATAAGCTGATGTCAAATGTGTTCTGCGTGTAAACGGATACCGTTGCATAACATGCTGGTGATATATTCTTGTAGTGATGATATATTGTGGTCTTAAGAAATATACGGTGATAGATAGTTGTCCTGATAGATAGTGGTCTACTGCGGTTGATAGATAGTGGTCTTGATAGATAGTGGGACGGATACAAAATGATAGATAGTTGTCCTGATTAGGGGTCGGGAGGCCGGGACAAAATCCGGGACGGGACGGGACGGGACGGGACGGGACGACCCTTTTGTCCCGTCCCGTCCCGTCCCGGCCCCCATTTCATTTTGTCCCGTCCCGTCCCGTCCCGTCTACATCGAAAGTTGTCCCGTCCCGGTTTGTCCCGGATTTGCCTCCGGGACAACAAATTTTGTCCCGGGACAAAATCTCCAGGTTTCCCGGGACAGTTAACTCTAGACATCAAAACTAACATTCATTTTTCATAAGTTTATTGTCATTTACATAATAAAACGCAACTGCCAACCAACCCTGATTTCGCAAAAAAAATATTTTATTCGCTCGCTCGTTTTATTCGTTCGTTCGCTCGTTGAAATAAATACAGATTTTACAGTACATTTGTACCATCAACACAACATTCAAAATATGCAGGTTCACATTAAAATGAGATTTTCAGAAGTATACAGTGAAACTTGTCCCTTCTGAACGGACATGAGGACAACACAAAATTATAATAACAAACAATGCTATTGGTGACGAGATGAGAAAATGGAAGAGTGTAATGTTCAAATGAATCTGTAACAGACAATAAAAAACATACAAAGTAATTCATATTAGTAACAGGCAACAAACAATACATCTATCGTTGATCTTGATACACATCATCTGTAAATGGGTGTGCGAAAAGAAGTAACTGGTAGGTAAGCAATTGGCTGACAATGACATGTTTATAGCTAATCATTTTATGAAACAAATAGTCATTCTTAAAAACATACACATATCAGTCTTTTCACCTGTGCAACAAATACATGTGAATGACAACAAAATAACAAGTTATTATTATTAGAATTCAGATAAATTCACTTAAATAAATGTTCAACACTCAACAGTCAATTCAAATGCAATGCATACATAATTTATTTTGTGTGGGCAGAACGGTAATTCATGTGTTTCACTATGACAACTGTTATGTTAATCGTCGTCTGACGAAGAATCTTCGGATTCGGACGCCTCTACTTCGAGAAGGTACCATGGAGAGGTAGAGACGATGTTGTTAAGAGCGAAGTTGGTATCTTCTTCGTTTTCTTCGTCATATGGTTCAGCGTCAACAGCAGCTTCCGCATTTTCAGCCACAGTCCCACCCATGATGCTCTCGTACTTGAGGTGCTTCATTTTTGCTTCGGTCAACACCTTGTACCTGAAAATCTGAACTTATACAAATAAACCGTTCGGAATTTTTCTTTTGCAAATATTAAACTAGATAAAAGGATTCCTCAATCTAAAATATGTAGTACTCAACACACATATAATAAACTGTTATCGATTTTCTGTTGTTCAGTCACACTAACGTGCTGTGCAACTGCTTCAAATTGGATGCCAGAAATATGCTCATTTCAAAATTATTGGGTGACATCCGTGTTCTGCTTGGAGACATGAGCATTCCACATTTCGAAAAGCAGCGTTCGCTTTCAACACTTGAACAGGGTATCGATAAGCAAACTTGTGCCAAGATCGTGATGTGTTGGTACGGGTTTTTTAAGCCCAGGGCCGACTTGGACTCCCAATATTCCAGTGGGTTGATGCCTGGTTTCCGAGCCGTGGAGCGGAAAGCCGTGATTTCCTATACGAAATATGCTGAATTAACCTTTGGTTTTATTATTTAATAAAAATTATTTCCTTTTAAACGATCAATTTAGGAGGAAACCAATAGCCAGTGTTACCGATTGTTCATTTTTGAGATGTATGTATGTACGTTCTTAGTGACATGACAATCATGTGTCTGCTGTTGAGATGCTCAACCTGTATGATGCTTTCTTTAACTCGATCTTTCGGCGCACATGGTGTTACAAGTTCCTCTTCATCGCTCGAGTGTCTTGATGGAGACATTATCAGGCTGTCATCCATCAACGAAGACTTTTTTGCTTTGGGTGGTGTGACAGGCAGACGTCTCTTTTCACATTCTTCTGTACCATGTAATAAGTACGTATAATTAAGTAATCTTCGCTCGCTTTTTCCATCTAGGTAACTGTTTATTTTTATTTAAACATTTCTTTTTGTCCCGGGACAAACTCATATTTTGTCCCGGGACAAAGATTTCTTGTCCCGTTTTGTCCCGCTTTGTCCCGGGACAAACTGTTGTCCCGTCCCGTCCCGTCCCGACCCTCATTTCATTTTGTCCCGTCCCGTCCCGTCCACTCTGAATATTTCTTGTCCCGTCCCGTCCCGTCCCGCCCAAACCTTGTCCCGTGCCGACCCCTAGTCCTGATAGATAGTTGGCCCTAATCTAAGTGAGTGAATGAGTGAGTGAGTGAATGAGTGAGCGAGTAGGTGAGTGAGTGAGTGTGTGAGTGTGTGAGTGAGTGAGTTTGTAGTGAGTGAGTGAAGGAGTGAGTGAGTGAGTGAGCGAGTGAGCGAGTGGGTGAGTGAGTGAGAGAGTGAGTGAGTGAGTGAGTGAGTGAGTGAGTGAGTATGCAATTCAGTGATTGAGTGACATATGTATGTACTGACTGGCTGACTTGCTTTCTCGTTATTATTTGTTGTGGCTGCTGGCAAAATAATGGTGGTTGAGATGTTCTTCTGAATCGACTTCCCCATCTTTGACTTCCCCATCTTTGACTTCCCCATCTTTGACTGCGTCATATCGGTCTTGGGTTTTCGGGTTTTCTTCCTGAATAGTGAACATAACGCAGTTGGCTGTTGTTCAATTGGCGCATTCGCTCACACAGTCACTCACTCACTCGCTCACTCACTCACTCACTCACTCATTCACTCACTCACTCACTCACTCACTCACTCATTCACTCACTCACTCGCACTCACTCACTCATTCACTAACTTTCTGATTATCCGCTTCATGCGATCACGAACGGTGGTTCGTTTCTGTTTGGTACGAAGAGCCAAAAATATAGAACTGACCCCCGTGAAGAATAAGCCGATCATCACAATCATTCCCAAAAGCGACAAAGCTTGCGGTCCCGTAACTGTGAGTGGGTGAGTGAGTGGTGAGTGAGTAAGTGAGTGAGTGAGTGACTGTGTGGGTGAGTGCGTGAGTGAGTGTGTGAGTGAGAGAGTGAGTGAGTGAGTGAGTGAGTGAGTGAGTGAGTGAGTGAGTGAGTGAGTGAGTGAGTGAGTGAGTGAGTGAGTGAGTGAGTGAGTGAGTGAGTGAGTGAGTGAGTGAGTGAGTGAGTGAGTGATTGAGTGAGTGAGTGAGTGAGTGAGTGAGTGAGTGAGTGAGTGAGTGAGTGAGTGAGTGAGTGAGTGAGTGAGTGCGAGTGAATGAACAAGTGAGTGAGTAAATGAGTGAGCATGTGAGTGGGAGAGTGATTGATTGAGTGGGTGAGTGCGTGAGCAGTTCATGTACATATATATGTACCTTCCGCATCGACCACATCCACCACATCATTGTTGTAAATTATCTTGTCATCCAACTTCATTCGATTTTTCGAGGCCTCATCACCGTAATCCGTTCGTATTGGAGGCGGCAACAGATCGATGGGTTTTGAGTAATTGTATAAGGCTGGGAGAAACTGAAGTTGTGAGTTTTCGAGTGAGTTAGTGAATGAGTGAATGAGTGAGTGAGTGAGTGAGTGAGTGAGTTAATTAAAGAGTGAGTGAATGAGTGTGTGAGTGCGTGAGTGGGCGGGTGGGTGACTGAGCGGGTTGGCGAGTTAGTGAGTGAGTGAGTGAGTGAGTGAGTGAGTGAGTGAGTGAGTGAGTGAGTGAGTGAGTGAGTGAGTGAGTGAGTGAGTGAGTGAGTGAGTGAGTGAGTGAGTGAGTGAGTGAGTGAGTGAGTGAGTGAGTGAGTGAGTAAGTTAGTGAGTGAGTGAGTGAGTGAGTGAGTGAGTGAGTGAGTGAGTGAGTGAGTGAGTGAGTGAGTGAGTGAGTGAGTGAGTGAGTGAGTGAGTGAGTGAGTGAGTGACTGAGTGAGTGAGTGAGCTATCCAGAAGATACTCAAAAATGTGATTATATATTATAAGTTTCCTGGAGAGAAGTTATTGAATGACATGACATTCGTGACATATAATAACAAGACATATGTAAATAAAGACCTAAGAAACTATTGATGTTCAATGAATATAATTCTCGTAAGATGAACATGTCACAAATGTTTGGTTGGTTTTGACCCTACATGTCACAAATGTTTGGTTGGTTTTGACCCTACATGTCACAAATGTTTGGTTGGTTTTGACCCTACATGTCACAAATGTTTGGTTGGTTATGTCACAAATGTTTGGTTGGTTTTGACCCTACATGTCACAAATGTTTGGTTGGTTATGTCACAAATGTTTGGTTGGTTTTGACCCTACATGTCACAAATGTTTGGTTGGTTTTGACCCTACATGTCACAAATGTTTGGTTGGTTATGTCACAAATGTTTGGTTGGTTTTGACCCTACATGTCACAAATGTTTGGTTGGTTATGTCACAAATGTTTGGTTGGTTTTGACCCTACATGTCACAAATGTTTGGTTGGTTATGTCACAAATGTTTGGTTGGTTTTGACCCTACATGTCACAAATGTTTGGTTGGTTTTGACCCTACATGTCACAAATGTTTGGTTGGTTTTGACCCTACATGTCACAAATGTTTGGTTGGTTATGTCACAAATGTTTGGTTGGTTTTGACCCTACATGTCACAAATGTTTGGTTGGTTATGTCACAAATGTTTGGTTGGTTTTGACCCTACATGTCACAAATGTTTGGTTGGTTATGTCACAAATGTTTGGTTGGTTTTGACCCTACATGTCACAAATGTTTGGTTGGTTATGTCACAAATGTTTGGTTGGTTTTGACCCTACATGTCACAAATGTTTGGTTGGTTATGTCACAAATGTTTGGTTGGTTTTGACCCTACATGTCACAAATGTTTGGTTGGTTTTGACCATACATGTCACAAATGTTTGGTTGGTTTTGACCCTACATGTCACAAATGTTTGGTTGGTTTTGACCCTACATGTCACAAATGTTTGGTTGGTTTTGACCCTAAATGTCACAAATATTTGGTTGGTTTTGACCCTACATGTCACAAATGTTTGGTTGGTTTTGACCCTACATGTCACAAATGTTTGATTGGTTTTGACCCTCAGTAAGGCCAACGAAATTCTCGGACCACTGTCTACGTATGCCAGACTAACTTTATCCAAGAATTTATAACAGGACTTCGGATCGGCCCGATATCCGTTCAGTCGAGGGTGTTCAAAGCAACTGCACGTCGCTACGCCATCGTAATCGTACATACCTGCAACAAATTATGATGTGGTGTAACCTAACAGGAAATCGACGGATATACGTCTGACAGACTTCTATTAGAATTCTGATTTGTAAAACTATCGGCACACACGATTATAATTTTTTCGAATTTTGGATTAGGAAAATGAACACGGATGAACAAAAGTGTATTACACAGAGAAAATATATGCATTAAGTGTTATAACTGTTGGAAAACCAATATCATGACAATTAATGATTAATATGATGAATAATAACATATCTTTCTAATTTACTATGAATTATTCCCCAAAACCGTTTTGATTTGACAAATCCAAAATCAGATTTTTTTAAATTTGGATTTTCAATTTTTGAACAGAAATTACGTTTTCTTTGTATCTTATGAATTATTCCGTCAAAATCCAAAATTGGAAAAATCTGATTCTTGTGTGCCGATAGTTTTACAGACCAGATTTTCTAATAAAATTCTGTCAAACGTATACACATTTTGAATTAACTTGAGTTAAATCTCTGAAACTGTCCACAATTGTTGTGTATACTGAATAAATGAATTATATATTATACATTAAAAATTAAATTTTCCTCACATTCACATTCTTCACAGGGCTTCAATTTTTTCCGAATAACTTTAACCTCACGGAAGAGACCATTTAACATACTGTAAGTACTAATTACACTTAATGTAAGTTAAATCGTTCACAAGCAACTAAACGAAACTAACTTTTTTCAAGTCGCAAAACACAATGAACCGGGTTAGTCAAGTTTCATTGACTAAGCCAAAAAAAGCATCGGGTTCAACGATTTTTCTCCTTCAACGATGTCCGAAAGTTTTTCTAAATACTTTGACAAATTTTTTGGTCGTAAGACTATTTCCCGGCATGAAGCTACATTGGCTTGTACACATCATGGACGAGAAAAATCTTATTCATTTTTTAATGAAATACGGAGGCTATACTTACCATAGTGGTAAAACAAGGGAGCGGAAACATTAGTTAAAGCCTCCATGTACTTAGCCACGCATTTCGCTCTGCACTTATCCATCATTTCATAGCGAGTGCCGTATTTTTCGGTAGAGCTGGTTAGTAAGTAAACGTTAGCCGAGATGTTTTTCTCGGGAATCAAGACGTTCGTGAACCAGAAACATGCTGTTTCACCGCCTAAAAGAATTACAAGAAAACAACAACAACAACAACAACAACAACAACAACAACAACAACAACAACAACAACAACAACAACAACAACAACAACAACAACAACAACAACAACAACAACAACAACAACAACAACAACAACAACAACAACAACAACAACAACAACAACAACAACAACAACAACAACAACAACAACAACAACAACAACAACAACAACAACAACAACAACAACAACAACAACAACAACAACAACAACAACAACAACAACAACAACAACAACAACAACAACAACAACAACAACAACAACAACAACAACAACAACAACAACAACAACAACAACAACAACAACAACAACAACAACAACAACAACAACAACAACAACAACAACAACAACAACAACAACAACAACAACAACAACAACAACAACAACAACAACACATTAACCACAAAAACAACAGCAGCAAAAAAAGCAAGAAACCTGCGTTGTTTATAAAATCTGTATTGTAGATCAGTGTGATATGAGGACGTGATGGGTCAGATATCACATGATGGCCAAGAGCACTTTGTCTTTTGCGCTCCACAGCTTGCTTGCGTCCACAGCGGCAAAAGCCGTTTTGTACTCCTATAAAACCATGAAGTCAACAACAACAACAACAACAACAACAACAACAACAAAAACAACAACAGCATCCAAAAAGTTTGTAGTCAAGATTAAACTTACACGAAAAGTTTATTAGAAAATGTGCACAGCCTTATCGAATAAAATACCCATTTTAGCCTATATTTTTTGGCCGTTTGGTTCAAAGTTGCTTGAAACGCACAGAATTAAGTCCAATTTCATAATATATTAAGAATTTGGTGATTTGAGGCCTCTATCGATGACGTCCGCTGTTCAAAGTGAGCAGATTGCATGGTGACAAAATCGAAAAATCCGGATTTTCCCGGTTTTGAGCAACTTAAAACGAAACGGTCATTGGGTAGATAAGAGGGGCCCTACTTTCCATACAACCTGTACGTTCTCTCAGGCAAGCCGTTTCAAAAACGCCAAAGAGAGAGGAATTTCACTTTTCCCACCCCTTCTCGTCAGCATGTGAATGTGCAACTAACCAAATTGAAAGTAATCTTTGCACCGGTTTAAACACATAGGATTATCCATCCCTGGTTTGTAGCCGATTAGAGTATCAAGAAGACAACCTGCGCGTTGATAAGATTAAAATGGAGTAAGCAAGCCGAATATGTGAATTAAGATAAATTTAGTTATAATGCCTATAACCTACATATGTGTTAGAATATATACATGTATATATATAAGTTTAACAATGTATATCTGTGTGGCAAAATTCCGAACCCCGAAAACTTTTCCTAGACTATTTTTCTAAATGCCAAAAATTTTCTGTCATCAAAAAAATAATCCATACGAAGTTTTATTGTCCGCTAACCCCCGATAACCTATCGAGAGGCTGGCTTCGCTCGGACAGGCGCGTTAGGCCCGCGCAGCGGTGGTATTTCAGTGGTTTACTCACCTTCGTACGCACGCAAAAAAATTCGTGTTTGGAAAAAATTCTATGAAAGTTTTCCGGGGTTTGAAATTTTGCGTCAGTGTGTGTGTCACGCTTGAGTAAAAGAATGCGAAAGAAGGAGAAACACATTACTTGACGGCAGGAATTCAACAAATCATCACATACACACTCTTCAACCTGATAAACATGTACCTCGACTGGCTGAGGTCATGCATGATATTTGCCATTTTTTTACACTTCTCGATTCACTGTTCAAGAAAACTCAACGGAGAGTGCAATAATCAGCACCCTGAAGCAACTCAACTTAGAAACCACAAACTATGAAGTCAACTAAATGAAAAACTTTTTTCATTAAAGTTTATGCAGTTTGTTTTCGAAGGGTCCGATGAACTTGTGATATATCGAACAAAACAATTCATAGCTTTTTTAAAGAAGAGCTACATACATACATAAGTGTTTGTACGCTTAGATGCAATGGATTGTTTACGGATCATATATTTATCAAAAAACCAATGTTATCCATTCGTTGGCTTTAATGAAACGGGTTATTTTTGTATTGTTTAGTTAATTGAAATAAAACTTTGGGATACCATTTGATTTCAACGGGTTGGCTGAACTCACTATAAGCTAAATACGTACACACTACTCTATTTTGAAAAACTACTTCATTTGATCATATAGTCGAATTTTTTGGTTACGCCTTTTTTCGGGAATTTTTTTGTGTGTAAAACCTTTCCCTCACCCAGCAATTTGGGGTCGGAAGCAGCAATTTGGGGTTGATAAAAAGGTTTTACAATCGACAGTTCCTAAAAAGAGTCGTAATCATCTTCTTTAGGAACTTTTTTTGTGTAAAACCTTTGTATCAACCCCAAATTGCTGCTTCCGACCGCCAATTTCTGGGTGAGGGAAAGGTTTTACACACAAAAAATTCCCGAAAAAAGGCGTAACCAAAAAATTCGACTATAGGTGCTGAATAAATGGGATGAATTTTCATAATAAACCAAGCGAGACGATGTGTTATTATATTCACTTTAAGCAAATGTTTCCAGGAAATGCAAAGAATTTTAACGAATCAATCAACGGGTTTTGTCAGAGTTAAAATACTATATTTGAGCTTTGTAAACTTAACACTCAGTTGCGTAGCAACGGGTTTGCTCTAGTATTCATAACAAGAAAGTTTTTTCACAATAAATGCGTACTGAACAACCCGAATAAGTTCCGATCCGAGTACCTCAAAGGTACAACATACAGGGCTAATATATACATATGTACATACAGTATGTCACTCTTTGCCGTCGGGGTTATAAAGCGATTGAGAAGGTTAGGATCCTTTTTTGTTAATGAATATTATTAGAGGTCTCAAGAAAACAAACGTGCAGTGTGTGATATGTTTACAAGCAAAAAAGTTGGCCTGTTTTAGTATAGGCAGTTTTCAACTACATACGTATACTTCCCTTACCTGAGGTGTCTGGGTTGCTGTAATCACATTCTGACCAAATTAAGTTCCACTGCGCCATATACCTACCGCCTACAAAAACAGTAACAACAACATAAAGAACAACAATACCAACATCAACAACATCAAATACAACAACAACAACAACAACAACAACAACAACAACAACAACAACAACAACAACAACAACAACAACAACAACAACAACAACAACAACAACAACAACAACAACAACAACAACAACAACAACAACAACAACAACAACAACAACAACAACAACAACAACAACAACAACAACAACAACAACAACAACAACAACAACATCAAACAACAACAACAACAACAACAACAAAAACAACAACAACAACAACAACAACAACAACAACAACAACAACAACAACAACAACAACAACAACAACAACAACAACAACAACAACAACAACAACAACAACAACAACAACAACAACAACTACAACAACAACAACAACAATAACAACAACAACAACAACAACAACAACAACAACAACAACAACAACAACAACAACAACAACAACAACAACAACGACAACAACAACAACAACAACAACAACAACAACAACAACAACAACAACAACAACAACAACAACAACAACATCAGACGCACCTTGCGTTAACATCAATTGGTTCAGAAGGAGGAACAGCAGAAGCATCGTGACCGTGAGACGGGGAAATCAGCTGCACAAAAAATGTCGAACGAAAGCTGCGTCACAATTGATTTTTATAACAAAAACAAAATGTTTGGGTTATGTGAGAAAATATTTCCAACTCCACGCCCTTTGCATGCGAACTTCAAAGATGGGCTGGGCTGATATTTTATAGAGGTTAAATGTCAAAATCAAGCAAACACTGGCGGACGAGCTAACCATCCAAAGGGAGGGGAATTTCGTTGACGAGGGGGGAATTGGCAGTTTCCAAGCAATTTTACCGACACTTTAGGGAACAAACTCTATTTTATGAAAATACCAAAGAGGGGGAAATCCACTTTTCCCCCACCTTCTCGTACGCTAGTGGTTCCAAACCGAGGATTTAGCTCAAGATCAAGTAAACGTTGTGGCTTAGAGATTAGAGACAAAGGCAAGGTTGGCTGTCAAAGCTGAATAAAAGTAAATAAAAAGTGAAAGTGAACATTAAAAGTGAAAAGTGAATTTAAACTGAAGGTAAGGATGGAGTTAGTTAAGTAGTTAGTGGTAGTGAGTGAGCAAATGAGTGAGTGAGTGAGTGAGTAAGTGAGTGAGTGAGTGAGTGAGTAAGTGAGTGAGTGAGTGAGTGAGTGAGTGAGTGAGTGAGTGAGTGAGTGAGTGAGTGAGTGAGTGAGTGAGTGAGTGAGTGAGTGAGTGAGTGAGTGAGTGAGTGAGTGAGTGAGTGAGTGAGTGAGTGAGTGAGTGAGTGAGTGAGTGAGTGAGTGAGTGAGTGAGTGAGTGAGTGAGTGAGTGAGTGAGTGAGTGAGTGAGTGAGTGAGTGAGTGAGTGAGTGAGTGAGTGAGTGAGTGAGTGAGTGAGTGAGTGAGTGAGTGAGTGAGTGAGTGAGTGAGTGAGTGAGTGAGTGAGTGAGTGAGTGAGTTAATGAGTGCGTGAGTGCGTGAGTGGGCGGGTGGGTGAATGAGCGGGTTGGCGAGTGAGTGAGCGGGTTGGCGAGTGAGTGAGTGAGTGAGTAAGTGAGTAAGTGCACCCGCCCACTCACGCACTCACGCACTCATTAACTCACTCACTCACTCACTCACTCACTCACTTACCTGTTGCAGGATGACCAGCCCAACAACACATACATGGACATGAACAGTTTCGACCAATTTTTGTGAAAAGGAAAATCGTGTTTTTACCACTGTCCACTGTCCAGTAGTCCTTTTCAGTGATGAATTTCCTTAAATCCTATACTTTAATGAACATTTGTGTTTTTTATTTGACACTAGAATAAATATAAAGTGCGTGCGTTCCTACGTAAAAATTTATGTATTCAAAGCAATTGCAGAACCCTATAATCAATGATTTTATACCTTTTATTACTCCTTTATAGTACCCTCTTTTCTTATTCATTTGGCAATTTCTGTTTTCGTAAATATTCATGGAATGAACCAACGGTTTCATCTGGTCGTAAAAAGTTATTGTGGTTAAGGAGGCTGAAGCTGTAAACTAGTAGAAAAAGTACCCGTTGTGTTTTGCAAAACAGGAAATATATAGTCACCAAACTGCATTTTTGCAAGGACAAGTGTGTATGATGATTTTACAGACTATTGAAGCCAGTACATACAGTATATTGTTTCTGCAAGCGAAACTATGGCCCAAAATTTGGATTTGATTTGATTTTGATGCCAAAGCTGACATTTTTCAAGCTTTTTCAGCTCAAGCGTTATTCGTTTGTGAATTGTGTTACTTATCCTATCAATACACTTGCTCCTCTGATTTTGTTTCCAATGGTCGGTTGGTTGTTTTCAAAGCGAATGGTCTGTCAAACTGATTGACTCACTGACTCATCGAATAACTGACATGTATGTATGTATGTAGCTGACACGACACGAACTTATTTCTAAAATGTTAGTTAGCACACAATGGTTCCATGAGCTCAGGGATGAAATTTGTAATATTTGAATGACTGACTAGTTGACTGACTGTCAGACTGACTAACTGACATACTGACTGACTGAATTACTGACTTATTGACTGACTGATTGACTGACTGACTGACTAACTGACTGACTGCGCTATAACCAATTCAAATTACGCGCCAAAAACTTGTTTTCGTAACAAGAAACCCCGGATATGCTGTAACAAACAGAAAAATTTAGAACAAAGATCACATACGGTATGGAAAAACCGTCACGGTGGAACAAAACGTCTAAGAGGATAACACTTGAATTTCTCGATTTCATCCCAGAAGAAAAACTTCCCCTCCCACAACCAATTTCCGAATTTATCTTCTTTTCTCATCCGCCACTGAAGTATGAACAAAAACTGACCTTTACATTAAACTAACAATTAAAGTCCCATTGACAACACATAATTACACCCGCGTGGAAAAATTCACAAATTACGGTAATTATACTGTCCTGTATTTACGACATTCATTTGTCAACTCACTTGTATATCGTCTGGTACTCATTGGTTGTTCGTACTGTCATCATCAGCCCTCTGAATGTGCACCATGGGATTGCTGGTCATCGTCAACGTGTGTGTGTGCCTGATAGTGCTCAACCGTGTCGAAGGGTTCGGTCGATTGACTCAACTCAAATCAACTCTCTGACTTAGTCAAATTACGTTTCGTAGTCAAACTATATACTTTTAAACGCACACTCTCAAGTAAAGTTGAAATATTTTCACTAAATATTGACTCATACCTGTCAAAACTTTGAACCCAGGCCAAAATCAGTTTTTGAATTCAAACTGCCCACGAAAAAATTTCTGTAGTTCAGTGCGTTGGGCATCCGCCTTGAAAACTGGTGGTCCTGGTTTGAAATCTGACATGACCGGTCACTTGTTTGACATCTTCAGAGATGAATTTAACCCTTTAAAAAGTAATGTAAAAAATGGTTCAGCAAGGTGGTATGGCAGCCCACCGCCACCTCCAACTCGTGTCCCGGCATCAACGCCCAGTTCTGCCATCTGATCTCCTTCTTCGTCGACACCATCGAAGAATGTGAAAGCGAATACGAACGTGTGTTGAAGTTCACGACACCCGGTCTGGCCGTGGCTGCATTTGACGATGCTAAGGTTTTGACTGACAGACTGACTGACTGACTGACTGACTGACTGACTTTCTGACTGACTGACTGACTGACGGACTGGCTGACTGACTGACTGACTGATTGAGTGTAATTACTGCCTAACTCACTGACTCATTCACTCACTCACTCATTCACTCACTCGCTCACTCATTCATCCACACACTCACTCAATCACTCTCGCGCAATGACTGACTGACTGACTGACTGACTGACTGACTAATTGATCAGGATATTCTCGCCACTCCCCCCAACGCCGAAACACCTCTCAAAGGTTTTAAGGTAAGTTTAACGTTAACATCATTGTTGCCGTTTTGATAAACTGTAGAAACGAGTGAATAAAAGAAGGGATGAATGAATGAAAAACGACTGACTGACTGACTGACTGACTGACTGACTGACTGACGCAGATTTCCATAGGCTACCCTTTTTCCAAACTTAAGTTTTTATAATTGGTCATATGCTTAAGCCTAAGCCTAATACGGAACCAAAGCTAATTCCTAAGCTTAAGCCTAAGTTCCAAGCTCGGAACTAAGCCGAAGCCGGAGCCTTAATCGAATGAATTAAAGTTGAACACCAAAATAGGAAAAAGGGTATGGTTTGCCGATTCTGCTAGGTAATTTCCCAACCCTACCATTTTTCCATCATGATTTAAGAGTATTTCGACCAGTATTTTTGGCCAAAAACAAATACATCGCAGAAAGGTATTTCTAAGCCTAAGCCTGATACATAGGCATGTAAAAAAGCGAATGCCTAAGTCTGAATTGACTTAGACAGGGAGAAAATATACAAAATAAAAAAGGGTAGCTTATGTAATTCTGCCTGACTGACTGACTGACTGACTGACTGACTGACTGACTGACTGACTGACTGACTGACTGACTGACTTACTGACTGACTGACTGACACACTGACTAACTGGCTGACTGACTGACTGACTGACTGACTGACTGACTGACTGACTGACTAAGTGACTGACTGAAGGTTGGGAAGTGCCATCTGTTCACGAAATATCCGACTAATTCATCACTTGGCAACTGCAATGTGGGTTCTGGCGACATCTGCGACTTCGAAAAAGTAGCCGGTCTTGAGAACGCGAAGGACCAGGTTACCATACAGGGTGTTCCACTATCGGACGAGATAATCTCATAAAGGTAGACGAATTCCGTCAAAAAGGGGGGGGGGCTTGGGAGTTTTTAGGCCATTTTATCCTCTGGGAACCAGTTCTACTTTCTGTAAAAAGCTTGGAAAAGGTAGAATTGCATCTTTCCCATCCCTTCTCGTCTGTTAGTGGGTTGTTCCATAATCAAGGCTCATTTAACGAAATTTCAATGTTCAATTAGAAAAGTCTTTGGCAATTTGTCGGACACCTACATTAAATTATTGAATGAATAACTGAGGAA